>JAPEUS010000039.1:0-90544 GCA_027946355.1 Collariella sp. IMI 366227 | reverse complement strand
TTCTCGGGAGCGAATGCCATCCCTGGTGTCCGCCCACCGCAGACATGTTCTGCAGGCCGCCTCCAGCTGTCGGACGTTGGTCTCCGGGTTTCGGCCAAAGACTAAGAGATTGGTGTCATCTGCAAGCCTGCTATCGCTAGATGGGGTGCTGTTCTTTCAGCTGCTTGTATAGAGAGGCGATATAGAGAATGAAAAGAGCCGGAGAAAGGGGGAGAACTCTGAGGCACTCCAGCCCGTATGGCTGTCGGGGAGGCTGCCTGGCCGTCAGTGAAGGGGTTGCCTCCCGTCCGGTTAGCCAGTCTTGTATCCATAGTAGGACCAACCATTTTGGAAAGCCCAACTCGAAGAGTGGCAAGTAGTCGGGGATGGTTAACCGTGTCGAAGGCGTCTGGAGATGTCCAGCTGGAGTAGCGATGTTGTTGCTTTCGCCTCCACGCTTCTTGACCTGAGCTACTACTAGTCGGACCGCGAGCTCTGTTGACCGGTGTGCTCTGTTGCCCATCTGTTCGTCCGAAGTAGGCCGCTGGTCTCTGCGGCTTGGGTAACCTTCTCAGCCACCACCGACTCTATTATTTTCCCGAGGGTTGGGTAGTAAAGCGATCGGCCTATAACCTCCTGGTGTCTGATAAGCTAGCGGAGTTTTGCCCGGCTTTGGCAGAACCACGGTCTTTGCTCTTTGAACCGGCTCGAAACCACATCCTAACTGCAGACACCTTGTAGCTAGTATAGCCAGTACGTTGGTCAGCGGTTTCCCGCACGCTTTCAAGAAGCCTGTAGGAAGCAAGTCTTCGCCCGGTGCTTTCCAGGGACCTCGCCTTTCTCATCGTTGCGCAACTTCGGCCGGTGTTACCCTCTGTTGAACACTGAACCTTTGGCTCCCAGTCATCACGGAAAGCTTGGTCTTGATGTCGGTAAGGTTAGCTGGAGGTTTGGAAAGAATCCTCCAGCTAGAGATCGGCCTCTGGCTGTGGTCCGTAGCCGTTATCTGTCCCGAGGCGTTCTGAATGCTGGTAGCCTCGGAGGTTCTGGTGGTAAAGCTCCGTAGTCTGGCCCCATCTCTCGAACGCCCACATCTTGTCCGGCTTCTTCGCCTCGTTTGCCTCCTGAATCCCATCCCTCAAGCTCTTGTCCGGGCCTTCTGGATAGCTCTAGTACGTCCCTTGAGCCTCTTGTTTAGTTCCTCCTGGTGGTAGTCTGTGTGGCCTGTCTGGCTGGTCTCTCGGCTCTCCTCGCCTCTCGAGCTGTTTGCTCGACCTCCGGAGTCCACCAGGAGAGCTGAATCCGCAGTTCGCCTTCTTGTGAGAGTGCTTTCCTCTGCAGCCCAAGTCAGCCAGCCTACCAGATCGTCGGCTTTGCTAAGGCCCTCAACTGTCCGGATCTGACCGCTAAGCGGTTGGGACCTGGGTCTGTGAGACCAATGAATCTGTAGAGCAGCTTCGACTCGGCTTCTACTCTCCCCTTGTCCATCTTCTTCCAGGACCACCCAGCTGGCTGGGTCAGCCTCAGTCCATCTCCTTCTCCTATCTCGAGTGCTTGTGGGTAGTGATCTGAGTTGCCGCGGCAATTCTCGCCATTGTACACTGCTTGGAGTTCCTCTGAAGTCAGATGTGATCAATAGTTGACGTACGGCCTCGCTGCTTTGTCCTTGGGGCTCGGGTAATTGCTTTCCCTCGGCGTCTGGAGAACAAGGCCCCACTGGGCGCTCAACCGTAGCAAATCCTCGGCTCCTCTCTCGTACCTCCCAAACTCGTCCCATAGTGGGTGATGTAAGTTGAAGTCTCCTGCTAGGACTACCGGGTAAGCCGGCCTTGGCCGGCCACAGAAGCGCCTGGCACCTCCTTGCTGCCGGTGGGTTGTAATAGACCAGTTCAGCCTCGGCTTCCTGGCCAAGGTCCACCTCTGGGAACCATACACGGCACCAGTTTTCTGAGACCTCAAAAATCCCACTGACCCACCTCGAATTGCTTGCTGATGTATATTGCTGCCCTGCCCTCGAGCTGGAACACCAGATGGTATTTGCTGCTTCGGGGGCAATACGTGGACCTTGTCTCTTTGTTAATCCACGGTTCCTGTACTGCGAGGAGGTCGTATCTGGCTTCCTCAAGCAGAACTTCAGGGCTTGTTTGTTTCCTTCGGTGTTCCAGAGTAAGATTTTAAATCTCATCCCCTGCAACGGTAATAGTCTCCATCACTGTGTCTTCCCCCTCCAATGTGGTAGCAGGGGCTGTTGTAGGAGCGGAAGCGGTGTCGGTGCTCGCCACCGCTGGGCTTCCGATCCGCGCCTCAGCCGGCATGAAGCTGATCCTTGTTTGCTGCGCGTCCCGGAGAGCTCGATACTGGGCCGCAGCTGCGTTGGTCGGCCTCCCTCTCATCCTCTTCCGGCCAACCACTTGATAGTCGTCGTCCTGTTCGCCTCCGTGAGTGAAGTCGATCCGCATAGGGGCAGCGATAGTTTCCGTGTTGCAAGGAGTCCTCGCAGCGTCCTCGAAAGTCCGCGGCCGGAACTGGTAGGCCTCCTTGCCTTGCGAGGACCTTCGACTTTTTCCGAACACTCTCCTGACCAAGCTGGGTGTCTTCCCCCGCAGACCGGGCAGCGGACTGGGATCTCATCGGTGTGAGTAGGGCACTGAGCCTCGCCGTCTCTGCCACCCTCTCCATGTGCCTTGGTTCCACAACGCGGGCACAACGGGGTCGCCTTGCAGTAGTGTTGTGTGCCCCCACTTCCAGCACTTGTAGCACTGTACCGGGTTGAGAGGGGCCCAGTACGGCTCGCAGTCCAGTAGTTGGGCCTTCCAAATCACGCCCTCGTCGCACGCCTTGCGTGCCTCCTCCTGAGAGGTCAGGGCTACCAGCACTGTAGCCCGAGTCGCTTCCTGGTGTCTTGGAATCCTGAACTTGACTTTGTCCACCGTCTGAAGGCCGGCCTCCTTCCCGAACGTCTCCTCGGTAACCCCTTGAAGGTCGTTCTTCCGTATCCCCTTCAGTAAAACTGCAAAGGTCCGCTTGCTCTCTTCGGCTTGTTCTCCGAACGCTTCTTTGATCCAACCGGAGTTTGTGGAGTGCCAATCTCTGGCCGTAGCACTTTGAAATGTGATAGTGGTATCGCCGCTAGGGAGCCTTCGGGCTGCAACTGCCCCTTTCTTCATCGACACTCTGTTGATAGCCTGACGGTCTCCTGTGGGGTCCGTCTGGCTAGGTCGGCAGGCATTCCTCTGCTCCTGACGAGAATCTCCCTGTTCGCGCGGGCTGGCACTACCTTCGTTGGTATAGTCGGCTGTACCTGGGCGGGAACAGCTCCCTTGGAAGCCACTGCAGCCCAGGAGCTCTTGTCCTGGGCTCCGGTGACAGCCGCCTTGAGTTCCTCTTTCACCACCTTACGGAGGTTGGCCAGTGAAATGTTTCCAGTCTGGGTCTGGGCTGCAGTATGCATTTACAGACAGCTGCGAGGATGTCCTCCCCATGCCGTGGGCTCTTCCTTTCTTCTGCGGGTCTGCCAGCCTCACCAGCTCGTCGACCAGTTTCTTGATAGCTTCGATGTCGGGAGTCAAGGAGGAAAAGGGGGATTGTCACGGTGTTGTTAGAGTGTCGGGATTCGTCTAGTCCCCTTCCTCCCCCGTTGGTCGTGGGGTAGGGGCGGCCATCTCGTCCCGCTCAGGGGTTCAGGGTGTGAGCTCGGGGGTAACAGTTGTCCGAGCAACTGCAGGTGGGGAGCAGTTTGGTCTGTGCGTCAAAGAGATTTTCGAGGTGTCTCCGATGCCTCAGATCCCCCTACCTCTCACGCCCGCTGCGGCCGCGCAACGGTTTGCGCGGCAGTGCAGGAAGTGTGATTAGGTAGAGTTTTGTGAGGGCTTTTGAGCGATGCCAGTTCTGAGTATTTTGGCTAAATTTTTTCCTCTAGCAATTCGTTTTGAAGAATTATTAGCCACTTGTTTACCAAAATAGGAGAAAACTTTCGATGTCTCTTGGAGAATATAGCCTCCAAGTCGATCTGCTCGCAACCGAGAAAGGAGGTATGGGGTGGCGTTGTACAAGGCAAATAAATGTAAGGGCTTGGACGAGGTACGGAAAAAAGCGGAGGAATCGGATGTACATAGCCTGTGAAGGCCCTATAGGCTTAGTGCCTCCGGGCGAAATAAAATCCATCCATCCATCCATCCAATTGAACCAAGCAGCAACTATATTCCCGCCCCTGGTTCTGCCTCTAGTTTCCGGTTCCCAGCAACGGGCTATGCCGGTATATGAGAGAGGCCGCCGGAGCCACTGCTCCTCGCAACCTCTCGTCCTTCAGACTTCCATCAAAGGTTTAGCTGGACTTGGGAAATACGTTGTCTGCTGGTAACCCTTCTGAGACGTTAAAGTGTGAAGAACGTGGCGGATCAGTTAAAAACCAAAGCATGGATTTGGTGGTTTAACCGTGGTTCGTTCAACGTGAGGTTTCTCCAGGAAACGTGTCACGTCTGACGGACCACGGTCTGTCACGAAGTTCATGGTAATGTTGTTTTTTTGGTGGAGTGGAAGCGCTTGGACCGTCTTTCACATGTCGCCCCACCTGCAGGTGGGGCCAAGGGTCTGCGCATCATCAACTTCGCTGCTGGCTTTTTCTTCACTTCGCAACTCCAGGTTCAAATTCCCAGACGATCAATCGCCACAGACGAAGTAAGATGCAGCGCGTACGAGTACCTACCACGACACAGATCGTGCCGGGGGCACTCGTCAACATTGTTCTCAAGGAAGATCAACCAACCGGCCGAACTGTCCAAGGCACAGTCTCGCAGCTGTTGACGAGAGGCAATCACCCGCGGGGCATTAAGGTGCGGTTGACAGACGGGAGGGTTGGTCGTGTACAGAGCATGGCGAGGAGTCATGCCACCGGGTCGGTAGAAAGTCAACCCGATGATTTCGCTGGCTTCGCTGCTGAAGACGGGCTGGCAGGGACAATGCATGTCACAGGGGAGCGACACCGGGGCGCGTTGAGGGAGCGCGGGAACCAGGTGGCGCTGCCTTCTTCGCAGCCCATGGGGCTTGATGCCTACATCAGGCCTGCACAACAACGCGGAAAGCAAAGGAACGGAGGTCACGCTACGACTGGGAGGATCACTGATGAGCTGTCGGGTCAAACAGACAGCCAGTCGGCCCTCGAACCAGAGGAACCGACATGCCCAGTTTGCGGTGACTTCAGAGGCGATGCCGCAGCTGTGAACTATCACGTGCAGACGCATTTCGACAACTAGTCGGCGAAAAAGAGGGAAAGGAACCTAAGGGTATCAATTCTCCAACACACCAGCGACAGCACTCGGGCATTATCCAAGCTCAATCACTCAATCTTCATCTCCGGCCCCAACCTGATCCCCTCAATCTCCCCTCGAAAAAGGATTCCGCCCTTTAAAGGACGCCCTCATTCGGTCGAGGGCTTTCCAGGTGGTGATGCCAAGTTTATCGCCGCCAATCGTCGGCCCCAGCTCGCCACTTCCCCCGACCACATAGCTTCTCGTAGTCATCTTGATGAACATGGACATGATCAGAGGGATGTTGCGGGTTTAAGTCTCAGGAGACAAGCGGCCGTCGCGCCCAAAGCGGGCGAGCATGGCAAGGAAGGTACGGGCGATAAGACGGAACACTTTTTACAACCCCTTCGCCATCGTCGATCCTGGGTAGCGCAGTGCTGGTCAGCTGGTGCCGCTTTCGTGGTCGGGAGAAGGAGAAAGAGGATGGGGGAGTAGGCCTGAGCAATCCACCCACATCATTATTGGCTTGGCTCAGAAACAAAAGAGCATGGCGTGGAAAACAGCCCGCATACTGTGGAAGATCCCTCCGGGTGAACTGTTGGGATAGATGACCAGCTCCGCGTTTGGGAGCTTCTGCTGCAGCGTCAAGCTGTTGGCCGTCGGGACCATGTAGTCGTCCTGGTTCTGTTAGCTTTTTTGTTGCCTGCAAAAGGGCTCCCCAGCCTCACATATCCATTGGGCACAAGCACCGGAATTTCCAGCCCCGTGAGCCTGCCATACGACACCTCCGGCACCGACCCGTCATCCGTCATCCACGTCCTGAGCTGATTCGCCTGCGCCTTCAACCCCTTCGCTCCGTCCGCATACCCCTGGGTTACGAACGTCGCCGGCTCCTCGCCCGGGGTCTGTGGCGACCTCTCATCAATCCTCGCCCACCACTGATCGGCAGCGTTGATTCCCTGTGCAGTCTTGTCGAAGAAAAGCGTCTTGAAGCTCTCGAGCTTGACGTCCCTCGAACCCGCAACCTGCAACATTTCCTTATTTGGCGAGCGCAGCACGCCCTCTCCCATGCTTGGCGTCGTGCCCGCCAGGATTAGCTTCCGTCTTCCGTGGTTGCGTAAAGGGTTTTGGCGGTTGGGTGGCTAGACATCTTGGCTGGCGGGAGAGGTTATTTTGGGCCAAGGTAACTAGGGGTGAAGTGAAAGGCTGAGTGCCGAGTGCTGGACAAGTAAGCGGTTTTAGGGGGCATATTTATTTATGTCTTGAGGTCCGCAGACCATCGTGTAAGTCCTTTCATACTTCATACCAGATGGCGGCTTACTCATGAGCTTCCCTTGATGATTACCTAATTTGATCGTGGAACGCAGAGCAGGAGACAAGGTGTTCTGACATGATCAGTAAACGAATGCTTGGCAGTCACATCAGCTGCATTTGAGTCCCGGGGATATTTCGTCAGGCGGTACAAGCTCGGTATGGTATCTCATGGGGAGTGGCATGCATTGCTCGTGGTTAATCATACGGAAGAAGAGAGTGCCAGAGTGGTCCCTGCTGATGCAGCACTGCAATGCGTCTCAAGAACAGCCTGGAGAATTTTCTCGAAGGATCCTCGGAACTCCCATAAAAGATATCTCATCCCTGTTCCCTGATGCTAAGATGCCCAAACTTGGCTTGCTGACTTGGCTCGTGTCTGCCTATTTCTATCCGAAAACTTGTGCGTGAAGACGCCTCGTCTGTCCATCAGATAAGGGACGTGCCTGCAAAGATCTTAGCATCGAAATGCAGCATACAAAACAGGAGTCTGTTCCTGACTGGACAACTTACCGTCTCTTTCCTCGTATTCGTTTGAACAGGACTTCCAAGACTATCGCTTGGAGATCCCGTATTGCCTTGATCGGGAACAATAGCAGAAGCGGGGCTCCCCACTGACTCTGACTGATCATTCTTCTTGTACCCATTGAAGGCAGAGGCGGTCTTCCTGTAGCGCTTGACCCGATGTTGATCAGACTTCGAGACAGCAGAGCCCCAGGTTGATCACATCTTCGCTGTAAGGCACTTGATCGGCACAACCTCAGCTTGGCCTGTCTGGGCGCCACAGATACGGCAGACAGTACGAGTGATGGCGTGACAAATAATATGAAGATGCCAAGGAGCCGGGGGGCGTCCGGTATTGTCAAATGCGTTGTTGTAGTTCTACTGGAATAAAGAAGGAGGCTGAGCCAGAAGTAGGTGATGCTGCTGTCAAAATGTAAAAATGCGATAGTTACTTGAATTGGCCTTGTCAGCTGTTCATTTTTTGGGGGACGTCTCATAACCCCTTGCTTGCTGATGAATGTGGAAGAAAGCCTTGAAAGTTGATGCTGTTTTTGATACCAAAGCACAATAGGAAAATAAACCGTTTCTCCTGGGGATTTCAACGCAGTTCCAATGCCTGCTCAGCTGGAACAGAAAGATTGTGGGCTTTGTGATTGCTGAGGCTGGGGGCAATGGGTGCCAGGTCTCACTAGCAGCTCATGAAGGCAACGGCAAAGAAAAGCGATCTGCACACTCCCGTGATTATTTCGGGAGCTTGCATCTACATACTAAAGTTGCAACAATACCAATATGAAATTACAAAAAGGAATCATACTTGAGGAAGAAGAAAATAAGACTCAAGGACAAGAAAAAGAAAACAAGCACAAAGGACAAGAAGGACAAGAAGGATAATTAAGGAAAAGGAGAGAGAAGAATACATAAAAAGAATACATAAAAAGAAGAGACAAGAATAATATTATTATTCCTACGCCGCTGTGCCCTGCGGGCATGTCGGACCCTCCGCTATTTACTGTACAGGAAAACCGCACCCTTGCGGGCCGGGTGAAAACCTATACCGACGATTAAGGAAAGAAATCAGTGAATGAGCCTGCGAAATACAAAAGAGAAGGCCTCTTGGCCTTCGACGGGTCAGAGTCAGATTGCCTACTCCAGCTCGAGCTTCCTAGCCAAGCTGTACATCGGCAGTCTTCCTGAATCCATCAGCCAGCCCAGTATCCTTCTCGTCAGCCGAGCAGTCGAAGGACTGGCACCCTGTAGAACAGAGTAAAAGTCCCGTCGCGTCCTGACTTCTGTTCTCTCCCACGTCCGGGTTAACGGTGGGGCCAAACACCACATCACCAGGTGTTCGACAGTCTCCTGCCCTTCCCCGCACTCACAGCAGGGCGTCAGCACACTTGGGACTCCCCGTTTGAACAAGAAGTCCCGGAGGCCTATGTCCCCAGTTCGGACCTGGACCAACAACGAGCTCTTCGCTTTGCTCAGTCCCTCGTGCTTCTTAAGAGTCTTGTCCTTGAATAGTCTCCCGTTGGTGGTCGAGGTCATCCGCTGGTCTCGTCGTCGCCCGACCGTCTCGTTCCTTTAGCCATCTCTCTCTCCAAGCCTCCTCGACTACCCTGTCCGTGTCGGTGGTTCCCCCAGTCCAACGCGCTATTACTCCTGCGGCCTCTTCTACCGCTGTCGGCCCCTGTGGCCTTAAGGCCCGTCGTCGGCCCCTGTTGCTCGGCCTTAAGGAAAACCTCCGGCGTATCTTGCTGCAAGCTGCGTGGACAATGGTCCCTGGGGCCTTTTTATCTCCTTGGCCGTCGTCGAGAGCGGGTTGTTGCAGCCTGGTTTCGAAGTCGGCAAGCCGTTTGTTGAAGTATAGGTCCAATGGCGGCACCCATGTTTCTGTTTCAAGATTGCGGATTGGGGTGGACTTGAAAGCTCCTGCTACGATCCGCAAGCAGGAGTTTTGAGCCTTCCCAAGATCCTTGGTGATTCCCTTCGTTGCTGGCTTGCCTCCTTTTTCAGTGGGGATGTGGAAAGATGAAGCCCCATAAGCTAGCGCCGACCGGATGCATTTCGAGTACACCTCCCGTGCCTTAGCCAGACCCAGTCCCTACCCTACGTCTTGGCTGCGATTCTTGACAGAGCATAGCTTTGGGTCACCAGTTTCCGTTCCACTGCCCCCAGGTGAGCTTTCCAGTTGAGCCTCCAGTCCAGCCAAACACCTAGGAACCTAGCTGATTCTGTCGGCTTCACTGGACTGGTGCAACCAACAGAAAATACAACGAAAACAAGAGAAAGAATCAAAACAAAGAAGTCAAACAAGACCACTTCTCTCTCGGCACTTGGCGCTTGGCACTTGCCCCTCGGTATCGCGTACCGAAAGATGGGAACACCACCTGCCAGATTAGGAATCTGCATAACAACCGCAGCACCGCTTGGCAATGAAACACCAAGACCGGCTGGGAAGGTTGCTGTGCGCTTGGATGCGGGGAACGGCTGTGAGCAGCAGGTCGATAAGGTGACGGCATCGGAGGCTACCAGTATCGGGAACACTGAACCGGTTTTCGGTCAAGCATGTTGATTGCGACAAGTTGGTGAGCATGTATAAGAGGGGGGAATCTGGTTGCACAGAGGGAGAGACGTGTCTCAGCAGCGGCTTGAAGTGTCGCGTCAGAATCTACTTGGATCAACTGGAACTTTTAGATTGGGGCCCCTTCATCTCAATCGACCATGAAGCTTCTCGGGGCCACTGGGGCTACGCTGCTCCTCGCATCGACAGCTGCAGCTACCAACAACGTCCTCACTCCAGACAAGCTTGAAGCTGAGATCAAAACGCAGGAGTAAGCCGGTTCTCGTCCCGCTTGTGCCTAGTCAGCTCCTGCTAACATGTCAACCAACCCAGACTCCAGAGCGTCCTATGGAACCTCAACCACATCGCCCACCAGAACGGTGGCAACCGCGCGTTTGGTGAGCCCGGGTACAAGGCCTCGCTCGAGTTCATCCTTGAGCGCGCTCAGAAGCGTTTTTTTCCGGAGTTCGACACATATGTCCAGCCGTTCAACCATACCTATGACAAGACCCTCGAGATCAAGGTGACAGGGCCCGAGGGCGAGGATGTCTTTGTGGTTAGCCCGCAGTACAACCCTCCCACAGTTCCCGGTGGCGTTAAGGCTAGCCTCATTGACACCCCGGTGGATAATGAGAGAGGCTCTATGTGTCTTGAGGAACAATGGGCAGGCATCGATGCAACTGGGAAACTGGCGCTGATTAAGCGCGGCGCTTGCGCTGTGGCGGACAAGTTGAAGCTGGCCAAAATTCATGGAGCTATAGGTTTGTTCAACGTCGCTTTCATGCAACTGAACAAGTTCTAATCTTGACCCACGAATAGGTGTGATTCTGTACGACCAAGCTCCTGGCACCAACATTGTCGTCCCGACTTTGGAGGCCGAGAACATCGGCAAGCTTGTCCCCGTCGGCATTATCCCACTCGACGTCGGGACGGCCTGGAAGACGCGAGTTGCCGCTGGCGAGGATGTGGTTGTCGGTTTGCTTGTTGACGCTATCTCCGAGACCCGTGAGACATGGAACATCATCTCCGAGACCAAGCAAGGTGACCCGAACAAGGTCATTATGCTCGGCGCTCATCTCGACAGCGTGCAGCTCGGCGCGGGAATCAACGATGACGGGAGCGGTACTGCGGCCCTCTTAGAAATCATGACCGGTATCAGGTACTTCAGCTTCCCGCACAAGGTTCGGTTTGCTTGGTGGGGTGCCGAGGAGAGCGGCCTGGTCGGCTCTCTTTACTACACCTCTCATCTCTCTCCCGTCGAGGTCGACAAGATCAAGTATTACTTCAACTACGACATGATCGGATCTCCATTCCCCATCTTTGAAATTGCGAGCGACAAGAACAGCGGTGTCGGCCCCCAGTTGTTGGAAGAGTACCTTGTCTCGAAGGGCAAGGAGGTGATTAATGCGTACGTTGCGCTCGCCCGTCTCCTGGATTTAGACTGACCACTTGCAGGGAGTTTGGAACTGGCTCAGACTTTGTCGGCTTCGTCGAGCTGGGCATCCCGACCGCGTCTCTGCACACCGGCGCCGGTGAGCCGTGGGATCCTTGCTATCACCAGGCGTGCGATAACCTGGATAACATCGATTATGACGCTCTTACTGTCAATTCTAAGGCAGCGGCCCGGGCCTTGGCCAGGCTGGCGAACTCTCTTGAGGGTGTGCCGGCGCGGGCAACGACCACCCCTAACCGTCGTTCCAGACGTGGTGTGGCTCAGAACTTCCGGAGATGGGCGGCGCTGGCGGTTGAGGCGAGCCATGGACATACGTGCTCGCATACCGGGAAGAAGACTCGGGTCTAAGTCAAGGTTAACAACGCGAAAAGCTGAGTTGTTTCAACGTCAGGGGTAAAGAATCTCAGGGGTAGGGGCCACCCATCTGGAGAGCAATAATTGTTGACAGAGATACTTGTATGCCGTACCAAAGTAGACATGTTCGTGACATCAGCCGCCCTCAATAGTACCTTGTCATTTCGCTCGCCGACAAACTACGATTTTAGCCATGTCGGGTTGGCTCTCGGCTCCCCGTGCGTTACATGGTGTTAAGGCAATGGTTTCAGGCTTGGCCAAAGGACTGCACTAGCATGGTTCCAAGCACCTCATGGGCAACAACAACGGCGAAACCAACGACCGAGAGTGCATCGTTCCCCACTTCTTTAGAGATCGCGCCGTTTCGTCCAGCGGTAACCGGTAGTGAGTCTCCGATGCCAGCCGACTAAGGTAGTAGCCCGGCATTTTCAGGCTAAAATCCACGTGCGTAGGGGGTTGAGTAACTCGAGTTCCCCAGAACCCGGGCGGTCCGGGATGGAAGGAGGCTCGCTAACTGTGTCCAAGACCCATTTTTCTCTCCAGGTTTCGGCTTCGCGGGGGTTTTGACCGTGTCTTGGCTTTCCCGATTTGCACTTACACGGAACACCTCCGAGCAAAACCGGATCATGTCACCGTTAGCGGCGCTAGGGGAGCCCGATCCAACCTTCTTCACGGCCCTGACCCATCGAAGGGGAGCGGCAACCACCTTCAAGACTCGGAAGTCGGATCTAGAAGCAGATTCACCGGCGCTAGAAGCATGTCCCACAGAAGGATGAACCCATTTCCCTCCACAGATCGCATGGGCAACCTTGCCCAATGCCGCCCCATGGGGCAGTGAGCCGCCGGCTGCATGGGGTGCACCTGGAGGGCAAAGGAGGGGAACGTTTTATAAAGCCTCCGTCGCATACCCACAAAAAACCAGAAACCCAAAACATTACGATCTCTACAATTTACGTCACTCCTTTCGAAAAACATGCATTCCAAGGGTGTCCTGGCAGCGCTGCTTGCGCCTGCCGCCGTCTCGGCCCAGCTCAACGACCTCGCTGTCCGCGCCGGCCTCAAGTACTTCGGCACTGCTCTCAGGGAGGGTGCCATTGGCAGCGATAGCACTTATGCCTCAATCCTCGGAGACAAAAGTGAATTCGGCCAGCTTGTGCCTGAGAACGGTCAGAAGTGGGAGTCCACCGAGCCCTCGCAGGTAATGTTCTGGTCCTTCATTCTAATAACATTCTTCTAAATACTGACATCTCACAGGGTCAATTCAAGTACACCTCGGGCGACATCACTGCAAACACTGCGAAGACAAATGGGCAAGGCCTGCGCTGCCACGCCATGGTGTGGCACAGCCAGCTCCCCTCTTGGGTTTCGAGTGGGAGCTGGACCAAGGACGCCCTGACAAAGGTTATCGAGACGCACATGAACAACGTCATGGGCCATTACAAGGGCCAGTGCTACGCTTGGGACGTCATCAACGAGGCTGTTGCCGATGACGGCAGCTGGCGCGACAGCGTCTTCCTGAAGACGTTTGGCACCGACTATTTTCCTCTCTCCTTCAACCTCGCCAAGAAGGCTGACCCTGACACCAAGCTGTAAGAATTACAAGAAACCTGGAAGTTCTCGCGCTAACTACAACTCAAAGGTACTACAACGACTACAACCTCGAATATAACGGCGCCAAAACCAACCGTGCCGTTGAGCTGGTCAACATCATCCAGGCCGCGGGTGCTCCGATCGACGGTGTTGGCTTTCAGGGCCATCTTATTGTCGGCGGCACCCCCGGCCGCAGCAGTCTCGCCACAGCGCTAAAACGCTTTACCGCCCTTGGCGTCGAGGTTGCTTACACCGAACTTGACATCCGCCACTCGAGTCTTCCCGCTTCATCTGCCGCTGTTATCACCCAGGCCAACGATTATGCCAACGTCGTCGGCTCCTGTCTGGATGTTGCCGGCTGCATCGGTGTGACCGTCTGGTCTTACACCGACAAGTACTCGTGGATTCCCGAAACCTTCTCCGGCGCGGGCGACGCTCTCATCTACGACAAGGACTTCAACAAGAAACCAGCATGGACCTCCATCTCCTCTGTGCTGGCGGCCAAAGCCACGGGCAACCCAAACTCAAGCACCAAAGCCAGCAGCACCACCTTCGCTACCGTCACCACCGCCCCGACCTCCACCAAGGCCTCCTCGACCGTCCCGCCCGCCAGCACCTCGTCTGCCGGCGGTGCCGAGCAGGCGCACTGGGGCCAGTGCGGCGGTCTACAATGGACTGGACCCACAAAGTGCCAGAGTCCTTGGACTTGCCAAAAGCAGAATGACTGGTACTCGCAGTGTCTGTAAACACCATCTCCTAATTTCTCTGTCGGAGCCTGCAGGGGCGCCAGTTGACATGAGCACGAGGTATTGGCGAAGGTGAGTCTTTTACTAGGGGACAGGCGGTGAGTGGCGATGCGGTTAAGGCGGGCCAGCTATTGTGGTTGATGAGGATTGAGGGTTTGCTTCTTTTGTATCTAATTACCGTTGCTATTGCACAGCTGTAAATAAAACTTTGCATTGCATTTTGGACTTGCTACTCTGCCCAGTTTCTGCAAGTCTCACGACGCCCACCCAACGGTGCTCACTCTCCCCCCCTCCGTCTTGTGCCGCCTCATCCATCTTGAATGACCTCGCCCCTTTTACCCCAGTTCCTTCCCAGCCTCTGCCACAACCTTTTGCATCGCAGCATGTATCTCTCCCCACGGGTAGTCCTCCGCGCCATACACTCTCTGCTTCCGCAGCAACACCAGCCCTTCTCCACCCTCCAACCTCACATCCCCCTTATCAAGCATCACCTTTCCCTCCTCAGCCCACACCCTCCCGGGACACCCAAACACCGCCTGTCTCCTCCTCAACCTCCATGTCCGCCTCACATCATCCCTGGCCGCCCTCCGATCCTCATAATCCGAGTTCAGCACGGGCATCACATCCTCAATTTTCCTCCCATCCTCCTTCTCTCCGTCTTTGACGATCCGCAGATTTGCTGGCGGCAGCATATCACTCAGTCGCTCCGGCGGCGCCACAGGGTCGAACGGCTCAAGCACCCATGCGCGTTCGTAGTGCCCCGGCAGGTGGGCCAGCGCGGCGGGGACCGCGACGTAGGATTTGTTGCTCGTGCCCGGGGTGAGCGCGGCGGTGCCGAGGGATGGGGAGAGCGGAAGGAGGCGCGGGCTGGGGGTGAAGAGGAGGAGACAAGGATTGATAAGGGTGGTGAGGGAGCGGGTTGCGCGGGCAACTAAATCGGTGTCGTTTCCGTCTGGCGTGGTGGTGGGCTGGTTGAAAAAAGCCAGCAGGGTGCGGGCGGCTGGGGCGAGATTCGGGTCGGTGGCGTCGCCGATGATGCCGTGCAGCCAAGCGTCAGACGTGATTTTCCGCATTATCCGGGGAAAGTCGAGGATCCAGTTGAGGCCGTTGTCAATAGCGAGGGAGAGGTAGCGGTGGAGGCAGACGTGAGATATGTCGGAATTGGGCGTGATGCGCATCATGGCGGAAATGGCACTGCGAATGACGGTTTGGGCGTTTTGTCCAAGAGCAGTGAAGTGTTGATCAGCGAGGCCGTTGAGGTTGTGCTTTGAGATAAGGCAGGTTGCCTTGTCCTGTGATTCTGGAGAGGCTTGTTTTGGCATCGCCTCGAACACGAGAAGATCTAGTTCGATATACTCTCTTGTGACAGCCGTTATTGATTTAGGCAGCGGATTTGGGAGTTCGTCGTCCATCACTCCTTGATCAGGCTTAGGCAGCCATGAGATGCTCCGTCTTTCACCGTGGGCAATCCAAAGTTTCGAGCCGCTGGCAACAAATGGAACGAGGTCCCCGGAGGCCAATACAAGAAGGGCAAACCGCCAGATGGCCTCTTCCACACACTGGATGTCCTCGCCGTCAAAGGACAAAGGTATTCCTCCTGTGTTAAGTGCAATTGAAATCAAATCTCTCTTCAGAAAGCAGCCAAACGCCAAAATACTGACGAGATGCTGCAGAGCTGAATCCGTCTGGCCAACGTCTGGCATGAGCCGCTGGATCCTCCACCAACGCTGGCGGAGCGTCACTGGGTTTGGATCGTTGATCTTGGCTTTTGCGTCCAAACCAAGCGAGAAGTCTTGGGGTTCTTTGCTGCTGAGATACAAGCCCAAGTAGTGAATGAACCGAAACTCAAAGGATATGACTCGACCACCAGATCCGAAGCAAAGGAAGAGAGGGTTGTTGACCTTTTGATGTCTTGTCATGCGGCTCTCGTGGGCGCACCAGGCTCTGGAGAGCCAGCGTGCCCCCAGAACCTTCGTTGCAAAGGGCGCGGCTGATTCCAAGAGTTGCCCCTGGTTGTTTGTACGGAGTTCTTGCTCCCGGCGTGGGAAGTATGTGTCTAGAAACCGACCTTTTTCTGCACCCTCCAGTCCAGCGTTTTTAATCTCGCGGCAAAGATCCGCATAGAACCCAGCATAAGCCAGTCCTGCTTCTTCCTCATTCTTGTCCAGCTGTATGTCCTCCAGCAGAATCGCGATGCGGCGCGCTGAGCGGTAGATGAGATCCATGGAGGCAATGTGGGCGATTTTGTCAGCTAGATCGTTCTGACTGATACACATCTTGTCCAGCCAAACACCCTCGTCTGGGCTTCTGGCGGAGCGCCATTATGGCACCCATCATCGGCTGAGAGATCTCCCATCCTGGAGAGATAGGAGCTGCTGCGGGCGCGAGTGGCCAGTCTAAGTAATGCCAGCAGTAGCTGACGGCAATGTAAGAGGGGACGTGGTCGATGGTCGACAGGGGGCTGGATTGAATCATGCGGAGATTTAACTCCGATAAAGCATCTGGCTTTGGGCGGAACTGGTGGGAAACATCTGGGTTGAGCTCTTGGAGACGCGAGAGAATGGCAGTTGCTCGAGCTTTGCTACTTGGGCCGTGGGTATGCTGAACCGCCTCGCAGAAGAGGGCCTGTTTGTTTGTCTCGGATAGAACCACCAGACGTTGCCCGAGCCCGGACAGCACGGTGGAAGTGGTATGGCGAGCGTAAGAGTCTTGTTGTGTAGTTGCCATGACTGGTGGTTGGGTGTGAGAGCTGTCACAGAGTTGCGGAGAGAGTGAGTTCGGCGCATGCGGGGTTGATATGCAGTCAAAGACTCAGAACGGAAAAAGGCAGATTGCAAGGTGTTCCAAGTTCCAAAGGAGCCTAGCCGCCTTAATCAGCAGACTTGGTCGAGGTTTGTTGTGGGGCGATGTAACTCTCTGGGTAGCACAATGCTACCTATGGATGTTGGTGTCGAACCGCAGGGTGCATCAAGCCACCGCTGAGTTGGCACATATCAACCCCTCACTTAGATCTGCGTGGCCTAGCTGAATCAGAGATTTTTTAAAAATCAATCAACAACATCAGGTACATCGGAACAACTCTAAATTCGTTCCTGGCAGGCAGTGATAATTTTTTGTGCTAAATCAATTGCTCCATTCCTCGCGCAGTGGTTCAACAATTGGATTCCCATCCTCAGAGGATATGTCACAGCTTTGAGCCTGAAGTTCTGCATCTCACCAGAGGTGCCTGGCGCTGAGTTCATTGCACCAGGGAGCAACACACACAAATACACCTCCAGGTTTCGGATCACTGACCCCTTCTCCCAGCCACGATCTGAAACTTTCTGTCTCCTTCTAGCTTTTTGCTATTTCTTTCGATGGCAAGTATATCAGAGTCCTCAATCCCTGTCAGACCCGGGGCCACCGCCCGGGCTCACATCTTCCAGACCGCCCGGCGTTCTGCCACTTCGCGCCCACCAATTGCCCCGCGCCCAGGGCACTCTTCCTCCCCAGACAACCACCAGACCAATCTATCACCGTTCTTCCTGCCTGTTGGTTCCCTTCGTCCCACAATCCCTCTTTCGATATTTCTCAAGCCTACGGCCGCCGAGCGAGTTGACACCAACGTGAACACAAATAAGAGTGAATTTAACGACGAACTGTCAACTGGTCGTAGAATTTAAGAACTAGACGATCAAGGCGCGGCAAAGTCTACACCTGTTGAACCACTGCGCAGGGAATGAAGCAATATATTCAGCACCAAATATTACCACCAGGATGGAACTCAAAGGGTTGTTCAGGTGTTCTTGATGTTGTTGATTTCGGGAAAAGCCTTCCTCCTCCCTATCACACGCAGATCAAAGTGAGGGGTAGATATGCACCAACTCAGCGGTGGCTTGATGCACCCTGCGGTTCGACAACACCAACACCCTCCAGAAGACAACGAGACCACGACAACCACAACAAGATGTGTGTTGCATAGCTGGGTAAATTGTAAAGAAAATCACTAAATTGTAAAAACGCATTCTGTCAGAACCAACGGGTCCCGGAACCAAATTGTGGTTGGACATTGGGCCTTATTGGGTTCAGCCCCCAATCTTAGACCCATTTTCTGGCACAAGACTGAACACAATCAATGAATAAAGAGATGATCAATTGAACTCATCGGGAGAGTCCTCTTTACAGTCTATTTTGCTCAATCTTCTGGTGACTCACTCCCGACCAGCCACCCTACTGTTCCAACACATTCCCCGGGCTTTCTACAACGAAACAGTCGACATTCGCTTCAACATTACTGTCTTCGTTGGATCCGGAACACACTGCAGCGTGTCAGCGTCGTGCCTTCAAAGTTGGTGCTGGGCGAACTCACAAAAGCGCCAAACCAATGATTCGGATGCCTCTCCTTGACACCATCGGGCAGCTTCATGTCGTACTGCATGATAAAGTTGGCCACAATCATCTTGACCTCATTCCCCGCAAAATACCTGCCGGGGCAGGCATGCCGCCCATAGCCAAACGTCAGCAGCTGAGTGTCAAGACTGACAAACTGGTTCTGTGCCGCGGCTTCGACTTTACCGGCGGCTTTGGCCTGCTCGCGCATGTGGGCAAAGCGCCAAGGCATGAACTTGTCAGCGTCTTGAAAGACTTCGGGGTCTCTCGCGATCGCCACTGCAGGGACCTCAATAATGACGCCGGCGGGGATGATCTGGCCGTTGGACAGGGTGATCATCTTGTTCACCTTGCGCACGAAACTGGAGGCGGAAACGGGATATAAACGCATCGTCTCTCGCAGAAAGCTGTCGAGTTTCTTCATATCTAGAAGGGCCATGCTGGAAAATTCGCCGTTGTGCTGGGCCAAGGTGGTACGAATCTCGTCGCGGAGCTCGGGTATGTACTGGGGATAGCCGGCCAGGTTATAGAAGCTAAGGACTGTCACCACCTGGTTTCAAGACAAAAAGGGTGGGCTGAGGGAGGCACATACACGTTTGTCGCAATCAGAGTGGTGGTGTGAATTGCTGCAAATGACACATGCAGCTGCATTCTCGCCAACTCGCGGGTTGAGAACTCGTGGAATTTATCTTGGGAATCCATAATCCACTGCAGCATGTCGTTGGGTTTCTCCCCAACCTTCATCGCCGCGCGGGCCGCGACAATTGGTTGAAGGAGCTTGTCTGCCTGGACGAGGCGCTGGTCCAGCTTTTTGATCTCCGGAAGGCGGTTTGCCAGGAACGGACGCAACCAGGGCCGCATGCCGTCGACCGCATCGCGGGCGGTCATGAGCTCAACTGTGTAGTTGATGGTGGCATCAAGATACTCCTCAGTCCGGCTGATCTCAGGGCCAACGAAGATGCGGCCGGAAGCTAGAGAGACAATTCGAAGAAGCCTCTCTCTGATGTTGACGACCGTCCAATCGTCACAGGGGGGCAGCTCGCGTCGCATCGACTCTTTTACTTCCTCTTTAATGACTGGGTTGAGCTTGGCCAGGGCTGGCGTCAGGCTGTTTTTGACAGTTTGAGTAAGTGCTTGCAGGGGCTCGCCATCCACAAGTTTGAGGTATTTGGTGTGCATGAACTGGTCCGCGGCATCATTGGCGTTGACAACATCATCGGGAAGTTTCCGCAGCTCCTCAAGGTACTTGGGCGGGATTACGATCACGGTAAATTCTCGGTGGTCATCAGCAACGTGCCTTTAAAAAGGTAATAAATAGGGATATTACTGTTTGGTGTGACGATCCTGAAGATTTTATCTTGAAACTGCCGTTTGTTTGTTAGCGATATGCCCTATGGTGAGCCGAAGCCGCGAGACTGGACGGAACGACCTTCTTGTACCCTTCCAGGTAGATGTCAACAGCGCGCTCTAAATAAACCTGCCTCTTCTTCTCGTCATTGCCAAGGCCCTCCCCAATCACCGGGATGCCTTTTAGCGCACTTTTGCTGACAAAGTTCTGCAGAAGAACGACGGCGAGGAGGGCAGCGAGTGTGGTGAGGATAAGTGGGAGGGTGCCCGCCAGAGCCTCAAGGGTAGTTTGAACGGCAGTCATGATTTGGATTTCTTTGTCCACTAAGGGAAAAAAAGTAGAAGTCGCGACAGGGATAGTGAAGGAGGGGATGGGGCTTGCATGGAGGTATTCCTCATGTCATAGAAGTATCCAAATTCTTTCTCCATGATTGCTAGTGCTTTCGGCAGTGGGCAGTACGGCTGACGATGGCTAGCAAAACTTTGTAAGACAGTAGGGTCAAATTGATCCATCAATTTCGGGGCGGAGTACTAGTATGATTCGGCAAACACGGCAATGAGGTAAAACCTCATCGCTCGCGAGGGAAGCTGCGTTGATGATCCCATTCCAAGGTCTCGGAGAAAAGGGAGAGTAGGAAACCGACCACGAAGCATGCGCCCGAGACTTTGTAACTGGGGGTTAAGATTAAGAGGTGGCAGCTCGAAGCTACGTTACAAAAAAAAAAAAAAAAAAAACCCTTTGGTAGTGAGCGGTAAGCCAGCAAATTGCCTCCATTTGTGCCGGAGTCCGAGTCCATCCTGGTCAGCGAGGACGATCTGAGTCGTACACTTGAAACTTAGATGGCGGTTTGCTGCAGGTGGGCATCGGTGTCACAAAAGGACCCGAAATCCGAGGTCAATACACTTTGGTTGTGCGACGGGAGAGAGGTGGCTCGAACTGGAGGTACCTAATAACAATAACAGGTATCCCAAGAACAACGGAAACTAAGAATCCCGGAATTTGCCCTTTGGAAAGTTTGGCCAAAACACTCAGAACTGGCATCGCTCAAAAGCCCTCACAAAACTCTACCTAATCACACTTCCTGCACTGCCGCGCAAACCGTTGCGCGGCCGCAGCGGGCGTGAGAGGTAGAGGGATCTGAGGCATCGGAGACACCTCGAAAATCTGACGCACAGACCAAACTGCCCCCCCACCTACAGTTGCCCGGACAACCAGCGCTGCCGTCAGATCAATCAGTCAACTTTGGACTTCAGACTTGATTTGATTGAAATGTTCGGCTGCCGTATCTGAATTGATTGAATTGATTGAACTGATCTGACCAAGTCTGATGACTGGGCTGCCCGGTGAAGCTATTCCTAACACTGCGCCGCCCTAACCCTGACTCCTCCGAGCTCGATGCAACCATTCCGCGTCCAATTCTTCATCAATTGAAGCATCTCGATCGTGACCTCCTTCAGGGAATGCCGTTGTGACGTGATCGTTAGCTTCGCCGTGCTGAATGCCCTCTCGCAGTCATCTGCCATCGCAGGTATAGCGAGGATATCTAATGCAAACCGACTGAGCCGTGGAAACGAGCCCTCGTGATCAACCCACCATTGAATAGGGTCAGAAACTTCTTGAGGCTCAAGCCTGTAGTACCTGTCAAGCTCGCTGCCCGCTTGAGTAGGTCGGGGATGCTTGCTCTTGATCCATTGAGTAAATCTGCTTGGATCCTTCCGCTCCGCAGGCGTCATCGGCGACGGCGAGGGTGTCGGAGTCTCTTCGAGAATGTCTTCATTGTCGGGGGTAGGATACCATTCCTCAAGGAATTCCTTCAGCTGTCGCTTGGCATCCCTCAGCCAAGTCAGCTGCACTGTTGAAGTCCAATTGACCTCAAGGAAGCTGATGCCGAGACCAGGGTGTAGAATGATAGATGCTGCGTAAAGAGGGGATTCTCCAAGTAAGGTGTAATACTCGTTAAGCTTCACCCAAGCGTTGTTGATGCAGGCCCTAATGTATGTCCTCTCGTCTGCTGCAAGGCTTGAGATACGGCTAACTGACCGCGCCGTGTAAGTCGAGCGAGTATGATCAGGAAGGGAGCCTTCATGGAACTGAGCAGCAGCAACAGCAACAGTAGGCAGTTGTCCCGGGGACAACTGCAACCCCCCGAGCTCCTTACACCCCCTGAACCCCTGAGCGGGACAAGATGGCCGCCTCTACCCCCACGACCAACGGGGGAGGAAGGGGACTAGACGAATCCCGACACTCTAACAACACCGTGACAATCCCCCCTCTTTCCTCCTTGACTCCCGACATCGAAGCTATCAAGAAACTGGTCGACGAGCTGGTGAGGTTGGCAGACCCGCAGAAGAAAGGAAGAGCCCACGGCATGGGGAGGGACATCCTCGCAGCTGTCTGTAAAATGCATACTGCAGCCCAGACCCAGACTGGAAACATTTCACTGGCCAACCTCCGTAAGGTGGTGAAAGAAGAACTCAAGGCGGCTGTCACCGGGGCCCAGGACAAGAGCTCCTGGGCTGCAGTGGCTTCCAAGGGAGCTGTTCCCGCCCAGGTACAGCCGACTATACCAACGAAGGTAGTGCCAGCCCGCGCGAACAGGGAGATTCTCGTCAGGAGCAGAGGAATGCCTGCCGACCTAGCCAGACGGACCCCACAGGAGACCGTCCAGGCTATCAACAGAGTGTCGATGAAGAAAGGGGCAGTTGCAGCCCGAAGGCTCCCTAGCGGCGATACCATTATCACATTTCAAAGTGCTACGGCCAGAGATTGGCACTCCACAAACTCCGGTTGGATCAAGGAAGCGTTCGGAGAACAAGCCGAAGAGAGCAAGCGGACCTTTGCAGTTTTACTGAAGGGGATACGGAAGAACGACCTTCAAGGGGTTACCGAGAAGACGTTCGGGAAGGAGGCCGGCCTTCAGACGGTAGACAAAGTCAAGTTCAGGATTCCGAGACACCAGGAAGCGACTCGGGCTACAGTGCTGGTAGCCCTGACCTCTCAGGAGGAGGCACGCAAGGCGTGCGACGAGGGCGTGATTTGGAAGGCCCAACTACTGGACTGCGAGCCGTACTGGGCCCCTCTCAACCCGGTACAGTGCTACAAGTGCTGGAAGTGGGGGCACACACAACACTACTGCAAGGCGACCCCGTTGTGCCCGCGTTGTGGAACCAAGGCACATGGAGAGGGTGGCAGAGACGGCGAGGCTCAGTGCCCTACTCACACCGATGAGATCCCAGTCCGCTGCCCGGTCTGCGGGGGGAAGACACCCAGCTTGGTCAGGAGAGTGTTCGGAAAAGTCGAAGGTCCTCGCAAGGGCCAAGGAGGCCTACCAGTTCCGGCCGCGGACTTTCGAGGACGCTGCGAGGACTCCTTGCAACACGGAAACTATCGCTGCCCCTATGCGGATCGACTTCACTCACGGAGGCGAACAGGACGACGACTATCAAGTGGTTGGCCGGAAGAGGATGAGAGGGAGGCCGACCAACGCAGCTGCGGCCCAGTATCGAGCTCTCCGGGACGCGCAGCAAACAAGGATCAGCTTCATGCCGGCTGAGGCGCGGATCGGAAGCCCAGCGGTGGCGAGCACCGACACCGCTTCCGCTCCTACAACAGCCCCTGCTACCACATTGGAGGGGGAAGACACAGTGATGGAGACTATTACCGTTGCAGGGGATGAGATTTAAAATCTTACTCTGGAACACCGAAGGAAACAAACAAGCCCTGGAAGTTCTGCTTGAGGAAGCCAGATACGACCTCCTCGCAGTACAGGAACCGTGGATTAACAAAGAGACAAGGTCCACGTATTGCCCCCGAAGCAGCAAATACCATCTGGTGTTCCAGCTCGAGGGCAGGGCAGCAATATACATCAGCAAGCAATTCGAGGTGGGTCAGTGGGATTTTGAGGTCTCAGAAAACTGGTGCCGTGTATGGTTCCCAGAGGTGGACCTTGGCCAGGGAAGCCGCGGGCTCGAACTGTGGTCTATCTACAACCCACCGAACAGCAAGGAGGTGCCAGGCGCTCTCTGTGGCCGGCCAAGGCCGGCTTACCCGGTAGTCCTAGCAGGAGACTTCAACTTACATCACCCACTATGGGACGAGTTTGGGAGGTACGAGAGAGGAGCCGAGGATTTGCTACGGTTGAGCGCCCAGTGGAGCCTTGTTCTCCGGACGCCGAGGGGAGCAATTACCCGAGCCCCCCCAAGGACAGCAGCGAGGCCGTACGTCAACTATTGATCACATCTGGACTTCAGAGGAACTCCAAGCAGTGTACAATGGCGAGAATTGCCGCGGCAACTCAGATCACTACCCACAAGCACTCGAGATAGGAGAAGGAGATGGACCGAGGCTGACCCAGCCAGCTGGGTGGTCCTGGAAGAAGATGGACAAGGGGAGAGTAGAAGCCGAGTCGAAGCTGCTCTACAGATTCATTGGCCTCACAGACCCAGGTCCCAACCGCTTAGCGGTCAGGATCCGGACAGTTGAGGGCCTTAGCAAAGCTTTCGACGATCTGGTAGGCTGGCTGACTTGGGTTGCAGAGGAAAGCACTCCTCACAAGAAGGCGAACTGCGGATTCAGCTCTCCCTGGTGGACTCCGGAGGTCGAGCAAACAGCTCGAGAGGCGAGGAGAGCCGAGAGACTAGCCAGACAGGCCCACACAGACTACCACCAGGAGGAACTAAACAAGAGGCTCAAGGGACGTACTAGAGCTATCCAGAAGGCCCGGACAAGAGCTTGGAGGGATGGGATTCAGGAGGCAAGCGAGGCGAAGAAGCCGGACAAGATGTGGGCGTTCGAGAGATGGGCCAGACTACGGAGCTTTCTACCACCAGAACCTCCGAGGCTGCCAGCATTCAGAGACGCCTCGGGACAGATAACAGCTACGGACCACAGCCAGAAGGCCGAGGCTCTAGCTGGGAGGTTCTTTCCAAACCCTCCAGCTAACCTTACCGACATCCAAGACCAAGCTTTCCGTGATGACTGGGAGCCAAGGTTCAGTGTCCAACAGAGGGTAACACCGGCCGAAGTTGCGCAAGCAATGAGAAAGGCGAGCCCCTGGAAAGCACCGGGCGAAGACTTGCTTCCTACAGGCTTCTTGAAAGCGTGCGGGGAAGCCGCTGGCCAACGTACTGGCTATACTAGCTACAAGGTGTCTGCAGTTGGGATGGTTTCCGAGCCGGTTCAAGAGAGCAAAGACCGTGGTTCTGCCAAAGCCGGGAAAGACTCCGCTAGCTTATCAGACACCAGGAGGTTATAGGCCGATCGCTTTACTACCAACCCTCGGGAAAGTAATAGAGTCGGTGGTGGCTGAGAAGGTTACCCAAGCCGCAGAAACCAACGGCCTACTTCCGGACGAACAGATGGGCAACAGAGCACACCGGTCAACAGAGCTCGCGGTCCGACTAGTAGTAGCTCAGGTTCAAGAAGCGTGGAGGCAGAAAGCAACAGCATCGCTACTCCAGCTGGACATCTCGGGAGCCTTCGACACAGTTAACCATCCCCGACTACTTGCCACTCTTCGAGAGTTGGGCTTTCCAAAATGGTTGGTCCTATGGATAAAAGACTGGCTAACCGGACGGGAGGCAACCCTCCACTTTGACGGCCAGGCAGCCTCCCCGACAGCCATACGGGCTGGAGTGCCTCAGGTTCTCCCCTCTCTCCGGCTCTTTCATTCTCTATATCGCCTCTCTATACAAGCAGCTGAAAGAACAGCACCCCCATCTAGCGATAGCAGGCTTTGCAGATGACACCAATCTCTTAGTCTTTGGCCGAGACCCGGAGACCAACGTCCGACAGCTGGAGGCAGCCTGGGAGACATGTCTGCGGTGGGCGGACACCCGAGGGATGGCCTTCGCTCCCGAGAAGAGCGAACTGATTCACTTCAACAAGGGACGACGGCAGTGGACCAACCAGCTAGACCTTGCCCAGCCGGGGAGAGGCACCAGTCCAGTGAAGCCGACAGAATCAGCTAGGTTCCTAGGTGTCTGGCTGGACTGGAGGCTTAACTGGAAAGCTCACCTGAGGGCAGTGGAACGGAAACTGGTGACCCAAAGCTATGCTTTGTCAAGAATCGCAGCCAAGACGTGGGGACTGGGTCTGGCTAAGGCACGGGAGGTGTACTCGAAATGCATCCGGTCGGCGCTAGCTTATGGGGCTTCATCTTTCCACATCCCCACTGAAAAAGGAGGCAAGCCAGCAACGAAGGGAATCACCAAGGATCTTGGGAAGGCTCAAAACTCCTGCTTGCGGATCGTAGCAGGAGCTTTCAAGTCCACCCCAATCCGCAATCTTGAAACAGAAACATGGGTGCCGCCATTGGACCTATACTTCAACAAACGGCTTGCCGACTTCGAAACCAGGCTGCAACAACCCGCTCTCGACGACGGCCAAGGAGATAAAAAGGCCCCAGGGACCATTGTCCACGCAGCTTGCAGCAAGATACGCCGGAGGTTTTCCTTAAGGCCGAGCAACAGGGGCCGACGACGGGCCTTAAGGCCACAGGGGCCGACAGCGGTAGAAGAGGCCGCAGGAGTAATAGCGCGTTGGACTGGGGGAACCACCGACACGGACAGGGTAGTCGAGGAGGCTTGGAGAGAGAGATGGCTAAAGGAACGAGACGGTCGGGCGACGACGAGACCAGCGGATGACCTCGACCACCAACGGGAGACTATTCAAGGACAAGACTCTTAAGAAGCACGAGGGACTGAGCAAAGCGAAGAGCTCGTTGTTGGTCCAGGTCCGAACTGGGGACATAGGCCTCCGGGACTTCTTGTTCAAACGGGGAGTCCCAAGTGTGCTGACGCCCTGCTGTGAGTGCGGGGAAGGGCAGGAGACTGTCGAACACCTGGTGATGTGGTGTTTGGCCCCACCGTTAACCCGGACGTGGGAGAGAACAGAAGTCAGGACGCGACGGGACTTTTACTCTGTTCTACAGGGTGCCAGTCCTTCGACTGCTCGGCTGACGAGAAGGATACTGGGCTGGCTGATGGATTCAGGAAGACTGCCGATGTACAGCTTGGCTAGGAAGCTCGAGCTGGAGTAGGCAATCTGACTCTGACCCGTCGAAGGCCAAGAGGCCTTCTCTTTTTGTATTTCGCAGGCTCATTCACTGATTTCTTTCCTTAATCGTCGGTATAGGTTTTTTCACCCAGCCCGCAAGGGCGCGGTTTTCCTGTACAGTAAATAGCGGAGGGTCCGACATGCCCGCAGGGCACAGCGGCGTAGGAATAATAATAATAATAGTAAATGTCTGAGGGTCCGACATGCCCGCAGGGCACAGCGGTGTAGGAATAAGAATAATAATATCGTACACAGAACAGTGAAATTGCAGGAACTAGACCCATTCCCAGATACCGCCTGGGAACCGCTGTTTCCCTGCGAGACTGCCGTCCTTGCCTCCTCCCATCTTACAGCCCGGATGCTTCGGAATTTCTCCATATTTGCTGAAGGTCTTCACGACCGTGGCCACCGGATACCAGCCCCGCGCCGCCCAAATGCCAGAGCCATCCAACCCCCAATCAGGCACAGCCCTCCGAGCGGGGTGACCGGCCCAAGGAACCTGAAGCGTTCTGTGTCGAGGGTGAGCGCGTACAGGCTGCCGCTGAACATGGTCATACCCGCAACAAAGAGGCCGCCTGCGAGAGGGTTGTTGCTTGCCACAAGCAGGGCGACCGAATGGACGAGCTGTGGACTGGGTTAGCGAGGAGGTTCAACGTGGTGAGAAGGGAACCCGCGCTGAGCGACTCACCTGGTACTGCGCCGCGGTCCCCCAGTTGGCAAGTTTGTGGGGCTCGCTGATGTGTTTCTTGAGCCCGTGGGCACCGAAAGCCCCGAGCCCGACTGCGGTCGCGCCAAAGACGGCGCCGGTCTTCCAAAGCAGGGTGCTCATCGTGTCGTCCTGGGGAAGTTGTGTTGCGTCTGTAAGGTGTTGGTCGGTAGTCGGGAGGAGTGGCGATGTATCGTCTACTAACATGGGAGATCAAGCCGGATGTTGACACTTGGGTATTGAAGGTCTCGGAAACTGTTTCACGACAGGAGTCACAGGTCAGAGGCCGTGGCGGCAGAAGGAAGTTGGAATAACCATTGGGCGGGGCACGCCAACACCGTTAGCGTAACGACTCTTGCCAATAAGAACGGGGATAGCATGCCAGGGTCGATTAAGTGTAGAACCCTAACCCTCTTGTGGCTAGAATTCAGCGAAGGACAGCCAAACAACACAACCGATCTCAAAGAACACCCTCAACTTGCTGAAGTGTTCGCCAGGTTCTCAAAACACAAAATATAGACGATAATAGTATCATTATGAGTCAGCAGTGGTCAATTAACGTGGTATTTCAAAAAGCTTTCAGTTTTTGTTTATTTAGAACAAAAGGATTGGGAGCAACACATACGCGAGAAGAAGACCTTTTGGTAAAACGTCTAAGTTAACGTTAACGTTAGTTATTTGAAACGGAAGCCGATGATTGATTTTGACACGCGTCGCGACGAAAAAATGCGTTCGGGTCGAGGGGGGAAAGGGACGATGAAAATGACGAAAACCCGACGAAATGTGGGCTGATGGGAAAACAAGAACAGAAACATGGCATACCTTTGGGAATGTGCTTGAAAATTGACGTGTTGCGATAAATCTCGCGATGATTGTCCGGTTGTGATGGTGGCGGGGATTGGTGGTGAAAGTAAGAGAAGGGAAAAGCAAAAAAGAGAAGAGACGAAGATCGAAAAGTTGAGAGAAAAAAGGGGTGGATGAAAAAAGGGATGCGAAAAGAGAAGGGAGAAGAGAGTCGTGGAAGAAGTGAAATCTGAAAAAGGAGGTGGTGGAAAGAACTCAAAGAAGAGAGGTTTGAAGGGGACAGGAGGCTGGCGGTTGGAGCTGGATTTGTGGAAGCACTGGAAGGTGCTTTGGATTCTGGAAGGTGTTCATGAACTTCGAACAATAAGGGGAGGTAGATTGGAAAAAATTACCGGCGTTGTTTTGAAGCTCAAGATGAGCCTGAGGGCAGCGAACCTTCCCGCCCCGACGTGACAGGACAGGAGTCAGGAGATCAATCAACAATCCCCCAACGGTCAACCTTGACGTCCTTTTCCGCCCTCAACCCATCCTCGTGAACTGTTGCCACTAAGCCAACATTTGAAAATGTCAAGCTCAAAGGCCGACACGCCCGCGACCAGCAACAGGACCAAATGAACGACTCTCATAAAAATCGGTCGGTTCTCCATGAGTTCGCTGTTCCCCACCATCCTCCAGAAGTGACGATGCTGATCTTACAAATTGCGTAAATTCTTGACCTTCCCGTCGCTTTTCTGCCCTGAACAAAGCTGACATTTCTGCTTAGAAAGCCATCACGGCTTAGTCCGCTGCCAGAAAGCTAGCCGCGGCCCAGGACGCCCAAAACTAGGTCCACAATCAGTCGCTGAGTTCATCTAGTTTTTCCGTCAACCTGTCGAGAGTGTAACTCTTTCCCTCAACGTGTTAGACCGGTATTTGGCCAGACACCGGTCGCCTGACTGTTCGGTAGCAGCGCAGCAGCCGATACCTGCTATAATTGCTGTTATCTCTTTGAGACACCTGCGGGAGCATGAAGAACAGGTCAAGGGGCAGGAAGAACCCCATCAATCCCATTTCGCTTTGATGTCAGGCCATGATTCGGATTGCAGTTTGACCCTTAAACAGTTGACATGGAGGAGGAAGCCCAAACCGGTTACTATCTTGGGCGGAGCTAGCGATGTGTCGAAAGACAACTGGAGCGCAAACCGCGCCTATTCACGCAGGGCGTGGGGATGATGGGAATGGGAGCGCTGCACATACTGAACTGGTGCACCGCACCATAATCCACAACCATACCACACCCTTCTTCCGGTCAGCGAAGTCTGGTGACGGTGAAATCGTGAATTTGGGGGGAGAAGCGAAGGCTTCAACAAGTCATGGCTCAAGGCGAGTCCGACGTCGTATATATGGCACGCTTCTGACAACAATCAACTCTATCCCTCCGGTCAGAGCATTATCCTCTCCCGTCTGCGCTGAGTATGCTCCTCTGAGGTCTCGTCGTCAAAAAAGAATGTTGATTGTCCCGCCTGCTCCTCTCTCTCAAGAGAGAAAGAGAGCAAGCTCTCGCAAGCCTATCTAAATACGACGGGGTCTGCACGTGAGAAAGTAAAACGAAAAATGCAATATCGAGGTCCCCCACTGTCTCCCCTGCACGTCAGCGGGTCCAACTACCAGGTTCCAAACCCAGTGGTTTTTACCCCAGTTCAATACCTGTGTTGACTCGTGGCGCCGGAGTTATGAGCCCCAGGTCTCGAGAATGACACGACGGCGAGTGTGAGGGGTTGTGCGGCAGCCCCAGGGATCTTCATTATTCAGTTCGGTTCAATGGACTTCTCAGCTCTTTCATGTGCTGATGGACTCCCTTTCAAGAGGTCACCCTTTTGACGCACCCGAGCCGCCGTCTCTGCCGCCGACCATCCCGCCCCCGCCACCCCGCAGATGCCGTCCTCCGTTTTGGACACGGCACCGACACCCAAGAACAAGGACCGACACAGCGGCCGAGTCTCTGATGAGCCCGTAAGTCCTCCATTCATTTTTCAGTTCTTTCGATCGCACTCCTGTCTCCACAAGAGCGTTGCTTGGCCAGGTACATCTCACCTGGTGTTGTCTCAACCTTGAGTCCCGTGGTTAGTCAGCTCCTCTAAATACGCTACCGTTTGCGTACCCTCAGAGTCCGACGGATGCAGCAGGAACAGGTCCTTCGTGGGCAGAAAATCCCCCAGTCCTTTTTCGCTTCGGCGGTAGATCGTGAAGCAGATTGCAAAGCTTGGCTTTTCAACAGTTTTGCATGCAGGACGAAGTCCAGACCAGCGTCACCTCGGGTGGATTAGCGGTGTCGAAAGACAACTGAGACACATACCCTACATTGACTCGGGCCTAGGAAACTGTGCCTTGCGCTGCAGAGGATGAGATGATTGGGAGAGTAAGAACTGGGGGGCAGATTGACAGTTGTCGTCGCGGTGTCATTCTGTTCAAATGGACTTCTCAGCGCTTTGAAAGTGCTGGCGGATGGACTCTTTTTTTACAGGATTCTTGCCTACCCTTCGTCAAAGGGACTATTGACACCCGTGAAGCACAATCCAAGCGCGACAGCGATGTCGTTTCAGCTCCCACCACCAAGGTCGTAGCCTACAAGCAGTAAGTGGTCGAACTCAAAGACTTGGTCGAGATCCCTGAGGAGGCAATACTAGACCTGCAGGAACATATCCAAGAGCTCCGGGTCAAACTGGTAGATCTGAAGGAGCAGCAAAAGAACCCACACAGAGTATGGCAGGACCTCACCAACAAAAAGACACATCCCAAGAACGAAAAGAGCCCATTCCACTGTGCTCTTCAGAAGGCCTTCAGAAGGCCGCTGCACCCCAAGTTGAGAAGCAGACCAAGAGTCAGGTCGATGCAATGAGTACTCTGCAGGCGAGACTTGACGCCGAGGAAGACAAGATTTGAAGATGGCGAAGGGAGCTCGTTGAAGTCATGCGAGGCGCTTGGGATTTGAGGGGTATTGGCGGCATCTGTAGCATTGGATTCGGTGTCATTGAATGGTGATTCTTCTTGTCTAAGGCTTCCTGTCACTGTGTACTGGCTTTCTGAGGCCTTGACTGTCGCGCGTTAGCTGTGTGTGGCGTAATCTGTTCCTTTCTGACCAGAAAATCATCAGCCATGACGTCGCTTCAGCCTCGGGCTCAAACCAAGAAGCAGGAGATAATCAGTTAATTGGGAGCAGGTTGGAGACCCCAGATTACGGGCGCACTAAAACTGACCTTAAGAAAGAGAATTTGATGGCCAAAGCCCGCTATGTCACGGATTAAATGTCAACAGGCCGCTGCCGAGTGATTTTCTCGGGAAGCAAGAGTGGCGCTGCAACATTGTCAGCCGCCAACCGACTGAACCAAGAGACATCATCACCACGATCACGGCCAGCGAGAGCGGAGAACTGAAGCGACGACGTGATGCCGGATGGGTCCGGAGTTCGGGTCGCGAGATTGCGGTCGGACCACGAACATGATTCGCAGCTGACGTATCCCCTAGAACTCCTTCGTTGCTGGGGACAAGGGTGAGCTATCGCTGTCACGCCCGGAGATGCTGGCCGCTGCTGCAGTTGACTCGATCGCGTCGCGGTTTGGACCGATAAGTCCGCGAGGGAAGCAACAAGTGAAGTGCCTCGCTGCTTTGAACGTCTCAGAATGAGATCCACCATAAAGGGTGTAATCGTCCTTCAAGTCATTGTTCAACATTTCAGACCCCGCATTACCACTCGGGCATTCACACACATCAGGCCTTTCAATATGAGCGCCCAGCCCACAACACAGTCACCGCCTCAATATGGCAAGAGAATGCTTGTCAACATTGTCGATGAACGCGCGCAAAATGAGCCCGACCGGGAATGGGTTTCTATCCCAAACACCTCGGACCCCAAGGATGGCTGGAAGAAGATCACCTACAAGCAAGCTGCCAACGCCGTCAACCGCGTCGCCCACAAGCTCGTCAGCACAACCGGCGCCCCGGACAAGGGGGAGTTCAGAACAGTGGCATATGTCGGACCCAGTGATGTTCGATATCTCATCTTCACACTCGGGGCGGTCAAGGCCGGGTACCAGGCGCTTTTCATCTCGCCACGCAATTCGCTTGAGGGGCAGATCAACCTGTTCGAGCATACAGACTGCCACATCATCTGGTTTGAGGCAGCATACAAGGACATGGTCCAGTCGTGGGTCCAGGAGCGAGACATGCATGCGTTGATGACCTTCCCCGTCGACGCATGGCTGCCCGAGGAGCACATCGAGCCGTATCCGTACAACAAAACATTTGACGAGGCAGAATGGGATCCGTTGTTGATCCTCCACACTAGCGGTAGCACAGGGTTCCCGAAGCCAATCGTGGCGAGACACGGGATGCTTGCCATTGGAGACAAATACCACAACCTAGGCCTTTGGAAGGGCTGGAGGAACTGGGTTGACGAAATGGCGCGGCGGTCAAAGAGAATTTTGCATCCAAGTGAGTTAGGCCAAGCGGTATCTATGACTCCCCACTGACAAGTACACCTTACTCGAAGTGCCTATGTTCCATGCCGCCGCCCTCTACATGACACTCATCATGATCCACTACTGGGATATTCCTGCCGCCTTCGGTATCGGTGAGCGGCCTCTGTCTGCGGACATGGTAATGGAATGCCTCAAATATGTGGATGTGGACTCAGTTGTGTTACCTCCAGCCATTGTTGAGGAGCTCAGCCAGTCTGAGGATAATGTTGAAGTGCTGAACAAGTTGTCGTATGTGGCATTTGGTGGCGGTAAGTCGCATCTTGGCCGAGATATTTGGGCGAGCCCAGTGCTGACCCAGGTGTTCGGGATAGGAAACCTTGCTGGAGAAGCGGGAGACAGGCTCGTCAGAAACGGGGTCACCCTCCTCAATATCATTTCTGCCACGGAGTAAGCCGTCGGGCATCATGGAGGCAAGAACGTGACTAACCGAAGCAGGTTTACCCCTTTCCCTCTCTACTGGCAGCCCAAGCGAGAGCTTTGGCGGTACTTTATCTACAACTCGGAGCTATTCGGGTGTGAATGGAGACCGTCAGCAGAGGAACATGCGTACGAGCAGGTCATTGTGCGGAAGGCTAAGGACCCCGGTTACCAGGGCTTCTTCTACACTTTTCCAGACGCCAAGGAGTACAGGACAAAGGACCTGTACCAGCCTCATCCCACGCTCCCCGACAATTGGATCTACAAGGGCCGTGCGGACAACATCATTGTGTTCTCCAACGGGGAGAAACTTAACCCAATCGACATTGAGAACACTGTCCAGGACCACCCTGGGGTGAAGGGAGCGATTGTGGTTGGCAGCAACCGCTTTCAACCAGCGCTCATTTTGGAGCCGGTTGAGCATCCAGGAACGGAGGCGGGGGCGAAGAAGTTTCTCGACGATGTGTGGCCAGTAGTGGTCAAGGCGAACAAAGCGACCGTGGCCCATGGGCAGATCGGGCGCCAGTTCATCGCTCTGTCAAGCCCCGACAAACCGTTTCTCCGAGCACCAAAAGGGACGATCCAGCGAGCGGGAACTATTCGCATGTACAAGGATGAGATCGACGAGATTTATCGGCATGTCAGCGAGGTTATGTCCTCTGAGGCCCCAAAGCTTGACCTCAGCTGCGTGGAGGGGTTGACCCAATCCATCGAGACGCTGTTTGAGAAATGGCTGCGGGCGCCCAATCTGGAGCCTGACACGGACTTCTTCACTGTTGGGATTGACTCGCTGCAGGTCATCTACGCGTCTCGGCTACTGCAAGCAGGCCTAGAGGCGTCCGGTATCCGGGTGAACGCATCAGCGCTGGCGACACGCGTTATCTACGGGCACCCAACATCGAGGCGGTTGGCGGAGTACCTCTTTTCCGTCGTGAACAAGCATGGGCAGGATGCCACCACGGGCGATGCTGAAGAAGAAGATCACGCCATGGAGGCGCTGTTGCAGAAATACACCAGCGACATGCCTCGGGCGCGTCCGGACAAACCCCCGCCGGCAGACGAGGAACAGGTCATTGTCATCACGGGCACCACCGGCGCCCTCGGTTCGTACATGCTCGACCTGGCCTTGATCTGCCCTCGTGTTAGGAAGGTTCTCTGCCTCAACCGGTCAGGCGACGCGGAGGCCCGACAGAAGAGGGGGAACACCAACCGTGGGTTGTGTACCAACTTCTCCAAGGCCGAGTTCCTGCATGCCAACCTCGCACAGTTCGACCTAGGTTTGGGCAAGGAGACATACGACAGGATGCTCCAGGAGGTCGACCGCGTGATTCACAACCAGTGGCCCGTCAATTTCAACATGCCCGTTGAGTCCTTCGAACCACACATCCGCGGTGTGCGCAACTTGGCCGACTTTAGCTGCGCGGCGGCGAAGAGGGTGCCCGTGGTGTTCATCTCGTCGATAGCCACCGTCGACGGATGGAGGAAACCGGAGCCCGTGCCGGAGCGGTCCCTTCACAACCTGGACATCAGCAAGGGCGGGTACGGCCGATCCAAGTTAGTCAGCAGCCTCATCCTTGAGAAAGCCAATGAGGCGTCCGGTGTCCCGATGGAGGTGATTCGCGTCGGCCAGATTGGCGGGCCAAGCAGTGAAAAAGGCGTCTGGAACCGCCAGGAATGGCTTCCCAGCATCATCGCAAGCTCCGTATACCTCGGCATGCTGCCGGACAGTTTGGGTCAGATGACGACTATTGATTGGACTCCCATTGAGGGCATCGCGAAGCTCGTGCTCGAGGTGTCGGGCGTGACGTACAAGGTGCCGCTTGAGGACATCAATGGGTACTTCCACGGCATCAACCCCTCAACGACACAATGGTCCACGCTTGCGAAGGCGGTTAAGGAGTTTTACGGCGACCGCATCCAGAAGATGGTGAGCCTGGACGAGTGGATTAGCGCGCTGGAGAAGAGCGAAACGAAGACGGAGGACATCAGCAAGAACCCGGGCGTGAAGCTGCTGGACACGTATAAGACTTGGTCGAGGGCGGCCAAAGAGGGCCAGCGCTACGTCGCCATGGAGACGTTGAGGACCACCAGCCGCAGCAAGACCATGCGCGAGATGCACGCCGTCACCCCCGAGTTGATGAAGAACTGGTGCCGGCAGTGGGGTTTTTGAGGGCTTGGTGGTGGCATGAAGCCGGAGCGGTGAAATAGGTACCAGCGCGGGATGGTCCAGAGCTTTGGGGTTGAGCTGCTGCACGATGGATGCTTCTCTCAGCATTGGATTTGGCAGAATGCGAGATTTCGCCTCTGTCGAGCCTACGCAAGGCGTTGGGCCTCATGGCATGTCAACACATTAGTTTAGCCATCCATAATCTGTTGTAAGCATTCGGATGCTTCTCCTCGGCCACAGGAAACTCATGGTCAGAGTGTGGGCTTTGATGGGAACGGCCAGGAAAGTAGGTCGCGGTGATGTAATCATGTTGACGGCAATGAAAGTGCAGCGGAGCGAGGGCAAAGCGAAAAGCAAGTGGGCTGGTGGTCATTTCGGTTTTAAGGCTAGGGTCCAAGATTCGCCCACATCGTGAAGTCTCCCAAATCCCAAATCCAAGACAAGCAGAACAAGAAGGGGTAGTTCAGAGCTGGATTAAGAGACCGACGTGTGAGGTAGACTTGGTTTACTCATCATACCGTATTTTGCGGAAACCGAGTGACTGTCGGTTTGCATATTCTGCCACCACCACAGAGGCGCTGACGCGCTGTTCAAACCTCCGACCATCAACGTGCTCATCTCTTCAACTACCCGGGCCCCTCCAAGTTCAACATTTACGGAGGCTTATGTGTCTGCCTACGCTGCAGACAGGGCATGGGATTTCCTTCACTGACATGTAATAATGCTACACACTATTGACGTTTTCAGAGAACAGAAAGATGTAAAGTTTGAAACTAGAATTAACTTTTCTCTTCCGACTATAAAATGGTGGAGCGAGTGTTAAATTCTAAGCTGAAGAGCCGCTCGCCATCCAGAACTCGCAGAAGACCCGATCTGCCTCGAGAGTAGCCTGGTGGGCGGGTTTGATGATCGCGACTCCAGCAATGTTAAAGAACGTGGGGTACCCCCTTCCTCCGGGACTATTAACTCCCATCACCTTATGAACGCCACTGCAGGACATGCACCGATGATTCCAACTTAACCTACTTTCCCCCCTCATACGGTCCACACCCGTTCCTTTCATCCCCTTTCATCCTCCCAACGGTCACGATACCCCGCTTATGCGGTCGGTTGGGCCGAGTTGGTCCTGGTCGAAGTTGCCTGCAGGCCAATGGAGATGCCGCTGAGGCCCGAGACGGAACTGGCACCACCGCCGAGGTTCTGGCGGCGGTAGCGGGCAACGGGCGTGGCGTTGGCCTGCGCGGTGTTTGAAGCGCTGGAGCTGACGACGCTCACGCCGGACGGGAGCGAGACGCCGGACGGGAGCGTAACACCCGACGGCAGGGTAACGGTGACGTTCTGAGCCATACCGAGGCCGGCAGCAGCGATAAGGGTGGCGACTGAGAACTTCATGTTGGTTATGGTTCTGGTGAAAGTCAGAGTTGGGCTGCAGACTTGAGAGAAGGGCTGGTTGAGGGTTGTCATACCTTGAGAGCGAGTGCGTGGATCTTAGTGAGAGTGCAACTTAGAAAACTTTCTGGGGGAAAAAAAATCTCGAAAAGAGCCTTAAGAGCACCAGGCGGTCCTGAATAAATAGGATTGGGAGCTGGCCAAGTGCTCTGACTGCGAACACTGATGACACTTGCTGCATATCATCGTTTCCACTCTTGATGCGGCGGGCTCCATATCACGGAAAGTGTCGTGATCGACTTGACAGAACTCTATTTTCTTTTTCTCAAGAACTGGGGCCGAACTTGAGCGAAGGCAATGCAATGCGGCATGTATGAGCAAAAAAAGGTGGAGAAACAGCGTGAAATCTTCGGCCGGACTTGCGAATATGGAGAAAGGATGTCATTCTTACCTGGAGTTTGAGGCAGTATCACAGTGGAAAGTCGGAGTCGCTGGTTTCCGCGTTACCCACAGCTCATCCGAGCAACGGGCCGGCTCTACATCAAAGCATTACATGAATTGAGTAATTGCGGGAATTATGATAGCAGTAAGGCAAACAAAATACGCGGCAGAAGGCCAGACCATAGTCGCGGGAGGTAATCCCGGAACTGTCGCCGTGGTCGCCGAGGCGGTGCATCACATCATCTCTGGGGAGTGGTACGCAACTCGACCCAGTGCTCAGAATGTTCAACCGCCCCGCTCCTTAACCTTGACGAAAAAATCAACAGGCCGGATATTGAACCATCCGTCCTGCCTCAGCTGATACTCCGACTCCACGGCCTCAAAATCCAGCTCCCGGATGAGCTTTGCCATGACGACGACCAAGAACTCCCAGGCCCAGTGCTTCCCGATGCACTCCCGCTTGCCGTTGCCGAACCACTTTTTCACGCCCGCCGGAAGCTGGGCATACGAATCCCCCATCATGCGCTCGGGCTGGAAGGCCAGCGGCTCGTCGAACACGGCCGGATCGCGGTTGACACCGGCCAGGACGATAATCATGGGCTGGTTGTGGGCGACTTGGTACTTGCCACCGGCGAGAAACACAGGAGACTCGTCGCCGGGCTTGGGAATCGGCTCGATGTTGAAGCCGGGGGCGGCGCAGGACAATCGCAGGGTCTCACGGATAACACCCGCAATGTAGGGTAGCTGCAAGACGTGCTCCTGCTTGAGAGGCCCTTCCCCAAGAACTGCGTCAACCTCTTCTCTCGCCTTGCTGAGTTTGTCCGGGTTTTGAATGAGGAAGAGGATGCCCGCTGCGATGGCGCACGGAGCGGTGCTGCTCCCGATGGGCATGGTCACAATCTCGTCAATAATTTGCGAATCCGTGAGGGACTTCTCCGTCTCGGGGTCCTTGGCGTTCATCAGGGTCCAGAGAAGGTCACGACGGTCCGAGGGGTGCTCTTGTCGGTTTTTGACCAGCTCTGCGGCGAAGGTTCGCATCGTTCTCATCCCCTTCTTGAACTTGCCGCCGTGCACCAGCCAGTTGAGCAGCTTGGGCCTATTCGGGCGCTTCATGGCTTCTGATGTTGAGTCTTCCATTGCTTGAAGCATGGGGTGCTCAGGTCCGTTGAGACAGTTTAATCTCTTGCCGAACAAGCTGAGCACGATCGTCTCGAGGTTGAGCCGCTGGAGGTCGTCGAGCGGTCTGATCTTGGTTGTCGGCCCGAGATTATCCCATTTTGCAATCAAGTCATTAGTGCATTGGACGAGCTCGTCGAAGTGGCCGGCGACGGCGTCCGGCGACAGCTGCGGCGCAATGATACGATGAGCGACACCCCAACTCTCCTCATGTTCGAAGGCTGTGAAGAGCGAGTCGTGGACAGCGTAGCGAATTTCGACAATCGGCCCGCCGACGTATTTGCGGAACCTCTTTTGGTCGCAGATTTCCTCCGCCAGTGCCGCGCTGGCCACGAAAACGATTCGATGACCTAGCACATTGATCTGGAAGATCTCGCCTGTTGGGGCCCGGTTCGTTAGCTGACGCTCTACGGCTTTCCCGTGGGTGTGTTTGAGCCGAGGCAACCCTCTGCAACCGACTGACCGTATTTCTCTGCGAGAGATTTGAGAGACCACCACGTGTTGTTTGTGTCAATGTCGAAGATGTTGCCTAGAAGGGGCACGCCCGGAGGTTGGGGAATTGGCGTTGACATGATGGCCAGCGGTGGCAGAATGAGGGCAAGGGAAATGGTCTGCGGGGGCGTCGCCGTCGTCCTCGCGGGATCTCACTTCTTATAGCCCTTCCACGGCATCAAGTGGCTGGAGGCTGGGAAGCTGAGACGGCAGTAAACCCTTGCAAAACACCGATCACCAGGCTAGCGGATGACACAGCATTCCGGCCAGCACTGGCACATCACCGTCACCGGTAACAGTAGCCAAAGCTGCGGCCCGGTGCGGCCACCAATGAGGGACCGGCGGACGCAGCCATGTTGGGTACATCTGTGTGTTCTGCTGCGTGGCGTTGTCGAGTTGAGCCAGTCATGGATGTTGTTGAGGTTTGCCCAGCTGAGACATGCATATTGCTGACCTGCACCCAGTCCAGCACACTCGGATGATCTGCGCCCTAGACCCAATGATGTGTTGGGATGAGAGGAAGATCCGAGTTGCAGTTGGTCACTTTGCACCCTAAACCTAGGGATATTTTTCTTTGCTCTCCTGCTGAGTCCGAGACTCCGAGTGATGCAAAATCGCACTCAATAAATGGAGTCGTAATGACTGGATTGATTGTGGTGGAAGATGATGATTATCCCCCTGGTGTTGAAGGTCGATGGCTGTGAGGTAAGCTCACGGCTATGGCCTTATCTAATCTACACGTGGAGTGGTTCACAACCCTAACCCTGGTCTTCAGCCCAGTGATCCAGTTCCGGTATCACCGAGTCACTAGATGTATAGGATAGAAAGCACAGGCAACGCCGAGAACACCAAAATGAAAGACAGAAATGAAAGGCCAAATAGAGAGACAGAAGAAAAGACAGAAAAGAAAGACGACAAATAAAGATAGGAAAAAGAAAAACAAGGTAGAGACTGGAAAAGAAAAGGAAGGATAGGGAAGAGGGGACGGACAGAAAACTTGATGAAGAATAAAGAAGCAAGGGAAATAAAGAGTTTTAGGCGAGATGTGGGTGTTGGGGATTATGGAGGGGATTCCCATCGAGACCCAGGGCAATGGTGCACTACAGCGCTTTGGTATAGTTAGTGAAATTGAGTCTGAGGAGAGACCTGCTGTCAGATGGATGGATGGATGGATTTTATTTCGCCCGGAAGCACTAAGCCTAAAGGGCCTTGGCACGCTAAGTACATTCGATTCCTCCGCTTTGCCTTGATCTCGTCCAAGCCCTTACATTGTTTACCTTGTACAACGCCACATCATGCCACTTTTCTCGATCGCGAGCAAATCGACTTGGAGGCTGCATTCTCCAAGTGTTCAGCGTCCTATCTTCAGCGGCTAAAGCGGGACCTGCTGGATGAGGTTGTGTGGTGTTAGTTGCGTGAGTTCCTTTAATGTGACCTAGAGTCACTGCGCTTGGCTCGGCCCTTGCTCATCGTCCGGTTCCAATCTTCCCGTTGCCAATGCGTATTTGATCGCCGTGCGGACTACCTTCATGTCTGGTGACCAGTGCTTTGAATCTGATGGTACTTTCCCTCCTAAATAGAACGAGAGGCTCCCTCGTCTTGTTGTTGTGCATTGCAACATGTCTTTCCTCAACGCTGTCCATCTCACGCATCGTAGGAGAAAGTGTCCCACTGTTTCCTTCGCATGCCCACAGGCACACTGGTCGGACTCGGCAGCCCCTATCCTACTCAGGAAGCCGCTCAGCCTTGTCATTCCCGTCCGGAGTTGCGCCAACACACTGACCTCTCTCCGCTTCAACTTGTCATAGAGCTCGCGTGTATGTTTGCCAGGCAGCGCTGTGTCCATAGCTTTGGAGAACTTGCCCTCTGTGACGGTAACAGCAGCCGCCAGCAGGTGCTGACAGCTGTGCGCCTACCATTCTGTTTGGGAGCAGCGCGCGCGCGCTCCATTTCCAACTCGCGCTCAACGCTCCCATTCTGAGATTCCTTTCCTTCCTTAGCTTTAGATTCGCACAATTGAGTGGGTTAAACTAGTGACTTGTACCTGGTGACCTTGCTCGTTCGTCACACCCACGTCCTCTGGGAGCCTTCTCCCTTGCTGTTGTTTGGCTATTGCTAGCCTGACCGTTGTCGACTTTGCCTGGTCTGGTTGGACGTCTGGTGGTTGCCTCCGTTTTGTTGCGCTCTGCGCTGCCGCTTTTGCCTCAGATGCTAGTGAAAAGTCGATTTCCGCTGGGATCCATATGAAGTCGATAGAGTTCCCCCCCTTGCTTCAACAGCTCCACTGATTTGTAGACCTGCCGTATGTTGCTTTGGCCAGACTGTTGCCGCGGTTGTCGGATGGCTGCCAGTGCTGACATGCTCCTAGTGATGACGGTGATATGCCTTTGGAGGGTGCCAAGTGGCACGTTCTTTAGCGCCATTGCTATAGCTGCCAGCTCTGCTATATACGGGTTCTGTTCCTCCCTTGTCCCGAGAGTCACCGCATAGCGTGTCCCTGCCCCTTCTCGGGCTGCTCCTCGTGCTGCACAAACACGATGATAGCTGGCAGGGTTTCGGCCTTGCCTCTCTCAGCGTCTAGAATTGTGCCCTCCATTTGCCCTCTATTTGATCCTCAATTGGCCCACCAAACTACCGCTGGTTCCAACACCTGCTCCCTCGCAAAGCTGGAATACAAACAGGAACCGCTCCGCTTTCTCGCCACAATCACTTCAACCACGCTTCCTGTTGCCCCTCCTTTCCCACCCAAGCAAGTCTTGAGAGTGTTGTCTGGCCAAACCCGCCTCCGTTCTCATCTATGCCAAGACTTCCCCCAGTCCCCTGAATCTCGAGCTTGTTGAAGGCATCATTACTGCCGCAGCGATGTTCTGTAGTGACGTGGATTTCGTTCGTCACAAAGATTTGGCCCAGCAGCTGGGACGCCGATGACACCATGGGGCCCCAAAACACAGGGATGCTGGCACAGATGCATGCGGAAGCAGTCTCGAGTCCTGCCATAACAATCGTGATTGGGCCATACCAAGTTGGATCGAATGTTGGATATGTCGCGCCTTTGTGCTCGATGGTGGTCGCGAACCGCCAGACCGAAAAGATATTGACGCTAGGAGTGGTAAGCAGTGAACCACCAGCAGCAAGATATTGCCTTACAACGTGCCCATAACGATAACCCCAACTAGCCCCAGTCTCGTCCGTCCGGGAGCGCCAGGCTCAAAGTACAGAGGAATCGGGAGGGCCATCACCACCACATCCAAGAGCATGTTGACCGCGGCATGGCTTTCGTATGTAGCCTTGAATGGTTCGACGTGCTGTGAACCATACCCATAACACTTTAGCCCCGAGATGTCTGGCTCGTAAATGACTGTCCAGTAATTTGAGATTGGGATGCAGGGAACCCATGCAATAACTGAGTAAGCGAGACCCCAAAGCGCAACAAAGACGGCCAGAAGACGACAGGTTTTGTACATCACGTCCCCGGGCCGGTAGAGACGCATGTACTGGAGAAGGAGTGATATTTTGATGAGGGCCGTGGACATGGTGTAGGAAGCGTTAAAGATGTAGAAGCTCTGCTCGACGATTAGATATAGCCTTGTGCTTAACCACAAACAAACTGTTAGCAAATATACCAACCTGAAAGAAACCCGAAAGTCGGTCAATTTCGATAAGTAAAAGGTGCTGCCCTAGCCCCTTTTCGGTCGCTAGGGGTTTGTGGTCAGCAAATCAGGGACAGCGAGACCCAGAAAGACGAACAGACAAACACAAATGCTTATCATGCCAACTGACATGGTCAACTGTATCGTTGTCAATGTTGTTGCCAGCATCCTTGCTTTAAACACGAGGACATACCAGCGACAGGACCACAAAGAGGTCATCCCAGCCAGGCGCCTTGATTGACCGGAATCTCACCAAAACCCTGACAGCTACACATATCCACGAGAGAACCTGTGTTTTTATGAGCCAGACTCGAAAGTCTAAATTCATCAACGTACCATGAAGGTGATACACAAGCCCAGAATGGTTTCCTGCCTGTTGGCTAGTGGCATTGACTCCCCGAAATTGTCAGCCGCCCCAATGAGGCCCACGAGGGTGTCCGGACTTGGGGATTGTGCCATTGCTGTGGCTTGCAAGTTGCAAGTTTATGACTTTTCTTAGAAACAAAATCTCGTTGCTGTTGGTATTTCGGTCAAGTTGCCGGGGAGCCTGATCCTTAGGAAGCTCTGATAGTATCGGCGCCCAGCGGTCCTTTGCGAGTTTGAAAACCTAGGGTCATCTATCCGTGGTGACGGTTAGGGTTTGCAGTTTGTGCTTTCAAAAGTCATAAAATAAGCCGAGTTGACCGAAGAGTTGATAATTGGTTTTTTCCACAAGCGATGACCATGAAAGGGGCGAGGAGGAGATAACATCAAGACTAAAGAGGGACCTTCCCGAAATTCATATCACATCTTGACCCCTCTCTCTCACGCCAACGTTCCAACCGGCCTTCGCCGCGCACTGACTGCAGTGTCACTGCGAGTTTTGCTGGCTCGAACAATCCGTGCCCCAACTTTCCATGGATTGAAGCACATGTTTGCACTCTCTTCACCATGTCACAACTTCCCATGCGCGAGACTCAGACAAGAAGGCGTCTGTGCAGCGAGCACACATCGGTACTGGTTTCAAGCTGCGGCCCCTTGCCTTTATATGGCTAAGCCGGCGGTCCAAGCGGCAGAGGGGGTTCGAAGCCAAGGACGGCGATGGCGGCAAGGTTACATTCGCAAAGAGATACCAGCCAACCTCGGTTAGCTCCCACGTTGCAGCTCGGGAACTGGCTCGTTGCAGCGACGCTAATTCCGTTTCTAGGAATGACACATGGAGAGCTAGTGTGGCGCCATTGGCAATTTGTGCAGTTGAACAAACAAGTGCCGGACTCCCGTTTGTTTCACTCTTATTGCAATGATGCAGCGTGCTAAGCGATCATAGCCGTGAGCTTACCTCACAGCCATCGACCTTCAACACAAAAGGAGAAGCATCATCTCCCGACACAATCAATCCAGTCATAACGACCCCTCATCCATTGAGTGCGATTCTGCATCAAATGGTAGCTGCAACTACAAGAACGTAGTGCCAACCATCTTCATTTTTTCGTTAGATCATCACGATCTTCGCCATCCGAGCAAACCGCGACAAAGCGACGGCTCAGTGTGGGAAAGTCAGCCGTAGCGACGAAGATCCGGTAGTCGCTTGCCGAGGGCCTACTACAACCATCTCTGGAACACTTGCGCAGGCTTGGTGAAGATCCGGTAGCCTCCCTGCAATAGTTGACCGCAAACAACTCCCGTCGTAAGCAACGCGACCTGGTGAAGTTCCGGTAACCGGGCCGCTTCGCAAGCGACAGTCAGCTACTTCACCTGTGACAACGTCACACCATCACCAACCGGAGCCGAGTCCTTTCCGAGGTAAACTTGGGTAGCCGTCGGAAGAAACTCGCCTTGAAAGCGCCGAAGCAGACGATGAGATGTCTACCCCGGGCGCCTTTCCCAAAGACCTGACCAGCAATAAGGGTAAAGACCCTGACCCCGACCGGTCGAGCAAGCAACAACCTCAATACGCGCTTCCGCAAAACCCCACGCATCAGCAACCTGCTACCCGGTCGGATTCCCCTTTCAAGAAGCCCGCCCCGGTCATGACCGACCCGGTCGCTAGGCTCCAATCTGACAGCATCGCACGCGAACTTAAGCGACTTCAATCCCCCGTTCGCTCTACCGCGCCTTCACCAACTCGCGGCCGCTCTACATCCTCCCGTCGGGACCGTGAGACTCCAAGACTCGAAGGCGACGATATGGCCGATCCCAGCATCCTCCCCTCCGAGGCCGACGACAACACCTCCGAAGGTGCGACCATCATGTGGAACACCCTAGATCAACTTCACCCGGGTGAGCTCAAGAGCAACCGCGCGTCGGTCGAGTTCCTGGATAAGAAGATCGAGATCATGTACGCCCGTCAAACCCAAAAGCTGGAACAGCAGTGCGATACCGTTACAGAAGAAATGAATAAGCACTTGGCGAGATTTCGCAACCACCTTGACACTTCCGTGGCCCAGATGACCGACGGCCTTACTCAGACCATGGAAAACACCAAGCGTTCTCTTGGTGGTAGGATCGGCAACCTCGAGAAAGTTACGAAGGACCTTGACGCGACGTGCAAGCACCAAGGCCAGCTTGTGACCAACCTCGGCGTAACGCTCAACACCTTCAAGGACAATACTACCCGCGAGCTCACGCGCTTGGGGCAACATATGGACTCCGTCGAGGAAACCCTGGTTAGTAGGCTTACAGCCGAAACGACCCGCACCAAATACCAGGTCGACAATGTGGAAGGCAAGGCCAATCTACTTGCCAGTCGCATAGATCGGCTGGAACGCGAGAGTGTCATTGTCCCCACGGTCCAGACTGACGCGCCTATGGCTCGGACCACCTTCAACGTCCCCGAAGAAGGTATTGCCCTCGGCTCGCGTCATAATCTTAACCGCGACCCAAACGACAATACAGACTACCACCCACGTGGAGCCGGTGGCGGCGGTGGTGACCCAGACGGCGACGATGATAGCGACCCTGACTCGCGCGACGGCAACCGTCGCCATAATCGTAACCCTCAGCACCCACGTAACCCCCCGCGGCCATCGCGAGAGCACATACGACTCTGGCTTCACCGGTACTGCGCGCGCGGAAGCTGTCAAGATCAAGCGCGACGATATCGGCCTGTTCGACCCGCATCACGAGGACCCGAACGACCTGGGGGGTGGTGCAGGATGGCAAGACACTCATCTACACTGATGTTCGTTGCTTTGCGGACCGCGTCTATACGTTCCTGGAGGACGAAGCTACCCGTGAGGAGGCTTCGCGCGCTATTTTGAGCTTCTTCCAGACCCTCTTGGCCGGTTCGGCAGTCATCTGGTGGAACAGTGAGCTTACAAGCACCCGGAGGCGACAACTACGCATGCAAGGCCTGATGCCCCTCTTGGGCGCCCTTATCACCCGTTTCCAGCCCGATGCCCTCACGGCTACCCGGCAGTTCAACGAGAGTTACTTACACCTCAAAGATATTGCAAAGGACGACCAAGCCCTGATGCAATTCGTACAGAAGAAGCTCCGTTGGGCCCGCGCCATGGGCATCATGGGCGAAGGCAACACCAACTGGGCAGGCGTTATGGTCCAGATTTGGAGCCATATGGACTTGGAGATCCGGCGTTACCTGCCCTCCCCTGTTGGGCGCAATGGGAGCTCGATGGAGGACTATATCCAGTCAGTCGATGAGAGCCGCGCTATTCTCATTGCTGCGGCCGACGACCGTTACCCCGGCTACCGCAAGAAGTCTCCGGTAGCCAAGGCCTTTTCATTGTCTTCTTCTTCATCCAAGTCTGCCAGCAAGGCTGATGAACACCGGGATAAGTCATCTCGTTACTCCGATAAGTCTTCCTTACGTTATTCTTCTTACCGCTCGCGCGACAGCGACAAGCACCGTTTGCGGTATCGCCCTCGCGACGACCGCCGCGATGACGGGTACAGGCGGAGCGATGACCGCCACGGCAAGGACCGTGACCGGGACCGCGACCGCGACCACGACCGTGGCCGCGAGGACAAGTACCGCCGCGATGACTACCGCCGCAACGACCGCGACCGCGAGCGTGGCCGCGATGACAAGCGCCCCAGGGTTCATTATGCGGACCAGGAATCATCATCTGGCGAAAACGCTGACCACGCTGACAACGACTCGGGCTCTTCCTCGGATTCTGACTACAGCAGCGCCACAAACTCGGATTCTGCATACACCGCCTACGATTCTACCAAGACCTGCCACAAGTGCCACCTTACGTTCGACACAATTTCGGAAACGGATCGACACGCCAAGCAGTGCGGCAGGCGTGCAGTGCCCAAGAACGCCCGGCGCCAGAGGGCCAACGACAAGGACCCCGCTCGCCGTACCTGCGGCCATTGCGCCACCGTCTGGGACAGCCGCAACGCGCTGTTTAAGCACTTGAAGTCCTGCGAGGACGCCAGGAAAGGCTTTATTCGCCGCCCCGATGTGGTCGACAGCAAGGTTGCTGACGAAGCTGATGACACAGTCACTGACATGGACGAAGTCTTCGAAGCGAACATTGAACCCGAACTCGAAAAACAGCCCGCGACCGCGTTCTCAATCAAGGATGCTCCCACCATTGATGTCGAGAAAGACCTCAACAGCCCACGTTCCAGCTTCACCCACTTACGGGTCATGGCGCGTGCTGCCCCAGATGAAGAGGACGTGGAGGTCTGCATGGATCCAGGCGCCAGTGGCACCATCATTGGTCTGGCATACCTCAATACCCTGGAGCATACAATTGAACGTCGCAAGGGCAATATTTCGGGCATCGGCAAGGCCAAAACCAACAAATGGGCCACCTTCACCTTCTTCATGCCCGGCGTGGAGGATGGCAAGCCCACGATGCTTAAGTTCACTCGGTCCGGCTGGGTCATGGATACCCTTTCGGCCCGGCTGTTGCTGGGTGCTGATTTCCTCGACCCCTACGGCGCCGACATCAATTATGGCACGAAGACCGTTACGCTGCAGAACGCCAACTTCAGCGTGCCCTTCAGGACTCGTCGTATGGTGTTTCCCTGCGTACGCAAGGTCAGGACTCGTCAAGCCATCACCCTCATGCCCGACGAGGAAGCCTATATCGCCGTAGATTTTTACCCATTGCCGCAAGGCCGCCCACTGATGTTCAATTCCGACCATCCTGCGGCCTTTCACGCAGTTCTGGATGCGAAAACGCCTAAGGTCGTGGCCCTCAAGAACCCTTCCAAGGGCGTCATGAACATCCCCAAGAAGTACCCTATCGGTCGTATAGGCGAAAGCGACGATGGTGGATTTACATGCGCCTCGTGGACCACCGCCTTTACAGCCCTTGCGGTGGGAACCGCACTGGCGGCCTTGGCTAACCCGGCTGTAGTTGCAGACATCAACCCGTCTGCTCTGGCGGTACAGGCAAGCCACAACGCGCCCTCGTTGGCCGTGGAATTTGACATCAATCACCATACGCGCGCCATCCTCAAGCCGGAGTTGGCAATGCCGACCCAGCAAGCTCAGGCGAACACCCAGTCGGAAACTCCCCTTGGTGACTTCGTATTCAACCTTACACAGTCGGCCGATACGGCTGCGCTCCCCTCAGCCCGCGAAGGCGATCCCTGCCGTGAAGCCTCCGGAACCGAGCTCTATGGCGTACCTGGACGATTTGGTGGAGCGCAAGCCAATTATGCCGGAGAAGCTCTCTACCCTCGGCATCAAGATGCCCGACGACCTTCCTGAGATCATTGCGGAGGGAGGAGTGCATATCTACGCCCTGGACCGCAAGCTTGCCAAGCAATTCAAGCGCCTCGTTGAGAAATACCCCCAGTTGTGGAAGGACGAAGGCCTCGTCAAAATGGCCGAGGACGACCTGATGCAGATTCCTTTGGTCGAAGGTTGGCAGCATCAGAAGATCCGCGCCCGTCAATATCCACTCTCCTCGCGCGATCGTGAGGTCCTCGACAAGATCTTCGACGCGCTCCACGAGCAAGACCGTATGGGCTGGGCTCACAAGGCTACGCCTTTCGCCCACCCTGTGTTCGTGGTCTGGCGGCACGCCAAAGGGAAAATGAAGGGCAGAGTTGTGATCGACTTGCGACCACTCAACCGCGTGGTCGTACCAGACAATTACCCTCTTCCCTTGCAGTCAGAGATCATTAACGAGTTGCGTAGCAAGAAGTATATCACGACCATCGACGCAGTCTCCTTCTTCTATCAATTCGGCGTTTTTCCACCTCATCGCGACCGGCTTACGATTGTCAGCCCCCGCGGCCTGGAACAGCTGAAGGTTGCCCCCCATGGGGTTTCGCAACTCGCCCGCGTACGTGCAAAGGTTCATGGATCAAATGCTCCGGAAGCATCGCCACTTTGCTCGTGCCTTCATCGACGATATCACAATCTACTCGGACACTGCAGAGGAGCACAAGCGACACCTGGACACTATCTTCAAGATGTTCAGCGACCGCAACATCGCCATTTCCCCGACCAAGTCCTATATCGGTTATCCCAGTGTTGAGCTGCTGGGCTTCCATGTCGACGGCTTCGGACTGACCACCACCAAGCACAAGGTCGCGGCCTTTCGCAAACTGGCGTTCCCGGACTCTCTGAAGGCTCTGGAGCAGTATATCGGCGCAACCGGCTTCTTGCGCCACCTGATTCCCTACTACGCACAGCTCGTTGAGCCTCTTCAAGATCGCAAGACCACTTTGCTGGCACTTGGCCGCAAAACTGGCCAGCTGGAGACCGGCAATCACGGCAAACGCATTGCATACTGCGCCCGCACCACCTTCGAGCCCACTGAGGCGGAAAAGGCTTCCTTCGAAGCAGTGCAAAACGCGATTTGCAAGGAGCATCCAACCATCCTCTCTCATTTCAACCCGCTCAAGCCGCTATTCTTGCAGATTGACGGCTGCCTCGAACGGGGTTGTGGAGTGATGGCCTTCCACCTCGTTGACGGTTATGAATGGACACCCGGTTCTGTCATCCCGGCGAACAAGACCTGGCCCATCATGTTCCTTAGCCGTTGCCTCGTGAAGGAGGAACTTCGGTACGGTCCGTCGGAACAGGAAGTCGCTTGCTTGGTCTGGGCCGTCAAAAAGCTGAGGGTCATGATTCATTCATCGCGCCTGTCCGTCAATGTACTAACTGATCACTCTTCAACCAAAGGTATTACGTGCCAGACCAGCCTCGACACAAGCTCCACCGACCGCGCAAATCGCCGCCTCATCAACGCCTCTATTTACCTCTCGCAGTACGACCTAAAGGTCTTCCATATCCCAGGCCGGCTCAACTTCGTGCCCGACGCGCTCAGTCGTCTACGCGCAATGCAAGACAAGCCAGAGAGGGATAGTGGGGGAGGCTATTCTGGACAACATTTGGTTCGCTTACGCCGAGGCGCAGATGGACAGCGAATTGAAGGAGGGCTTCATTGAAGGGTACAAGAGCGATACAAAATACGCCAACATCATCAAAGATCTCGGGGATTGCCACACTGAGGACAGTGGGAAGGTCTTTTCCAAGCCCGGCCTGCCTTTCGTAATGGCCGACAACCTGTTATACAACATTCGGCCCGACGGCTCACGCGTTCTTTGCGTCCCGTACGCAATGGTCAAACATGTTCTTGAGGCGATTCATGACAATAAGCACCACTTTGGAATGGAACGGATGCTCTATGACCTGCGTGGCTTGTCAATCCACGAAAAAACTCACCTGGTGAAGAAGTATATACGCCATTGCCCGGGATGCGCCCTCAACGCCACAGACCGCAAGGCCCCCCATTGGGAATTACCAGCCCATCAGGCCTAGCGATAGTGTGCCCATGAAGGTCATTTCCATCGACTTCATTGTAGGCCTTCCGACGGTCCAAGCACAGGGCTCGGCCTGGCAACTGAAGAACCACAAGGAATTTGATAGCCTACTCACCATTTCCTGCAAGTCTTCTAAGCGCTCCCTGCTTATCCCCGGGTATAGCACATATACCGCAGAAGAATGGGGCGAAGTCATGATGCGTCACCTCCTCCTGTCGGACTGGGGCGTACCCTCCGCCATCATCTCCGACCGGGATAGGAAGTTCACATCCGCGTTCTGGAAGGGCATGTGGAAGGCCTTGGGAACTAAGCTGCTGATGACCGCGGCTTACCACCCTCAAGCCGACGGCCTGGCCGAACGGAAGAACCAAACGGTGGAGATCGCCCTACGCTTTTTCATCTTCGAGAGGCCCGAAGCGCCCTGGACCGACATCCTACCGGCCTTGCAGTGGAACTTGAACAGTGGGTACTCGGCGCCAATTCGGTCCTCCCCTCACGAACAGTTGTTCGGCTTCAAGCCCGCCGGTCCGCTCGACGCGTTGGTCGCGCCGCATGACAGGGCGGCCGACATCCCGGTTCTGAGGGAGCATCTGCGCCAGGATGCTCTATTGGCCATGGACTTTGCAGCGGCCAGGGCCAAGCGCCGGTACGATGATGACCACCGGCCCATTGAGTTCAACGTCGGCGACAAGGTGTACTTGCGCTTGCATCACGGTTACCATCTTCCAGGTCGGCCGTCTCGCAAGCTGTCACAACAGCGCGCGGGACCCTTCAAAATCACCAAGCGCGTTGGTCGCCTGGCTTACAAGCTCGACCTGCCCGACAACATGAACATCCACCCCGTCATTTCAGTGGCGCACCTGGCGCCCACGCCTGACGACAAGGACCCGTTCAATCGTCAAATCCCAGCTCCTGGACCGGTTGAGGTTTCGGACTCACAGCCCTCCACGGCTTCCGGCTCTGGCGAGGAGTACGAAGTCGAAGTCGTGTTGAAGCACCGCGTTACGCGTGGTACATTCCGGTACCTGATCAAATGGAAGGGCTGGGGACAGGAGAACAACGAGTGGAAGAGCGCTCATCAGCTGCGCCACTCGCAGAAGCTCATTGACGAATACTGGGCTCGTCAGGGGAGGCCAGCCGGCCATTGAGCCTGGCAAGCCCGGCCGCCCGCGCAGGCCAGCCCGGCCGCACGCTGCCACTACGGCCAAGAACGCTGTTTCCGAGAAGAACGCAATCTTGCAACGAACTTCAAAGCTGTCTCAGCCTTCGGCTAAAACACCCTCGCCCGCGCCCGCGCCCAAGCCGCGTGGTCGCCCTCGCAAGAACCAGACGGACGCCCCACCGCTTATACCGGTCCCTGAGACCTCTGCCCCTCGCCGTAGCGTACGTCTGCTAACCCCTAGCAATTGACGCCAGAAAGAAAAGGACAAGGATATGGAGGATCACGGAAGACAAAGGGGGATAGTGGGCAATGAGGGCATTGCGAGGTTTTTCTTGAGGGCCGGCATTTGATACCGGAACTGGATCACTGGGCTGAAGACCAGGGTTAGGGTTGTGGACCACTTCACTTGTAAATTAGATAAGGCCATAGCCGTGAGCTTACCTCACAGCCATCGACCTTCAACACAAAAGGAGAAGCATCATCTCCCGACACAATCAATCCAGTCATAACGACCCCTCATCCATTGAGTGCGATTCTGCATCATTAACGTACACTATCAGCGAGTGGCCCATATCATTTAGTGGCCCACCCCCTACGACACCATAACAAACTATTGTCGATCGCAATACAACAACACTAGGAACCAGCTACAATTACATCAGAAACAGCGGAATCAGACGCTTCTACAGCCTTCTGGCAAGTTTGGGCATTATGGCCAAGCTTGCCGTACACACTACAATACCGAACCCTTATACGCCTCCCCCCTACACCACTACTATCCGGCTGCATTTCTTGCACCTCCCTCCCCACCTACGTCCCCCTGACCTAGTATATCTTGTGTATCTTATACAGTAAGTGTAACGGGCTGAGCCCCGTAAAGGCCTCGGTGACCCTCAGCCAACCCCTGAATATCTCTCGGCCGACGACCCCATCAACGACCCCATCAACGACTCCATTACACTTACCCCTTTCACACTTAGTGTCCACCTCTGGTCAGAGGAAGACCTCCGCAACGCGCTTGCCAGTCTTTCCATTTTCCTTTCCTTTCTTCAAGCTTAGTTGTACTCGTAGAGTCGTCATCAGATAAATGCAATATACTCCTGAGACCGTTACAGTAAGTAATCCTCCAAGCTGCACTCGTGTTCTTTGACTCTCCAGCGCTTGCTTAATGCCTCGTGGGTCTTGTGGAGGAAGCGTTCTCTCTCTAAACGAAGGAGAGCTACGTGGTGCATTATAGCTGTTGTACTCTTGGCAAGCTGGTCCATAGTAGCCATTATCAAAGTTGGGGAGCTATTTTGATGATTGGCAATGCGAGTCTTGATGAGCATTAATTGAGAGTCGACTTCTTGGGGGCTCTGTGGTGTCTGGAAGACCTAAAAGTGTGCAGTACGGTGCTTTGCGGCCAAGATAATGAACGGAGGGACGGCCCAGCCGAGGGTATTGACTCCCTAGATTACCGTTGCCCATTCCTAGTTGCTAGGCTGGGTCAATTTTGCCCTACTACGGTCATCCGAGGTCGTGACTACTATACCCGCAAAGATAATGCCCATTTTAAACCCAGTCTCGTCGAAGTTGTAGATATCGTCACATACGATGCTATACTTAACTAGTTAACGTTAAGCGTAAAATACTCGCCAATGAATTTTGGGTCTTCGCATTTAGCCCTCTAAGAGTAGTATTTCCGTGTAAAGCGCGTCTGGAGCTGTGGCTGGCGGCCATACCTTCTACACTATATATTATTATTATTCCTACACCGCTGTGCCCTGCGGGCATGTCGGACCCTCAGACATTTACTATACAGGAAAACCGCGCCCTTGCGGGCCGGATGAAAAACCTATACCGATGATCTACACTATATAACCTGGGCAAAAAAGTGCGGTCAGACAGCTCAATAATAAACTGAACAATTGCCTGCTGCTTTGCCACCCTAAGCTTCTTCGAATTGAGCGTGGTATCGCATCGTGCAGACTTGCCGGCGTGCCGGCGCCCCAGGGTCTTAAGGGCAACGGTGCAAATCTTGGCTACGGCGCGTACGCTGAGATTCTTGTCGTTCTGAAGAGCTTAAAGGGTTAAGATTACCTGGCCCTTTTTTAAAGAAGAGGGCGTCTTGGACAGTAGAGGAAAGTTGTTGTTGGGTGCAAAGGTGTCGCGTCGCGTCGAAAGTGGGCCACTGTAATATGGGCCACTCGCTGAGAATCCACGTTAACGGAAAGGAAAAAGAAAGGAATGAGAAGTTCCCTGCAATGTATCGAGGATTACGAGTAATGACGGCTAAAATCTGGGGCACTATCATTTGTCGAGGTTTCGTTGCTTAGACAATGGCCAAGGTTTCAAATGATGGCTCGGGCCTCTCTTTATAAACAGACAACAAGACGCGAACTTCCAAGAACATGATATCCAAGACACTTCACACGGTATTCCGCTCAAATATGTACATGAATAGGACTAATATCATACACGTGAGTGCGTCTAATTACATGCGTCTAGGGGTATCAATGCAACTGGAAAACAGATCATCGACAAAGGTCGTCACTGCATCATCACCGGCTTTTTTAACCTCAACCTTGGATTGCACCCCGCCGAGAACGTTCGAGACCTCTCGAAGTTCTATCCCCTGCTCATTCACCCGCTGGCTCTTCTGCCGCAATGGAAACCCTGGTATCCCGTTGGACGAGTCGCGGCGGTGCGCCGACGACGGCATGTCGGGCACCTCATTGGGGGATTTTCTCGCTTCCTCCACGTCAACCGTGACTTCCTGCGATATCATGATGCCGCCGAACGATAGCTTTGGCGGCAGTTGCCTCCGCGGCATGGGCTTGGCCGGGTCTGCGGTCAGTCCTGCACTACCGTCCTTGATGTCGGGAACCATGTCTGTCTCCCCGCCGTTGGCGCCGTACAAGGTTAGCGAGGCCACGCTCTCGTCGCAGGGCGTCAGAGCCATGTGCTCTCGGCTCGGCGAAACCAGTTTGACCGCGTTGCGTGGGCGCATTGGTGTTAGAGTGCGGGCACGATGAGACCCCGAGAAGAGGAATAACCCTGGCTTTGTGACAAAGTTCCGCAACCGGCTGTTGGAAGGTGGGAGAATGCCTTCAGTGGTTACGGAGTCCAGGACAGGGGAGATCTTGCGGTGCACCGAGCGAGCGAAGGCGGCGTTGTGAGGGGAATTCTTGTAGACCAGCTGCTGCGTCTTGAAGAAGCCGAGTGGAATGAAGTCGTGGACCGGGGCATCGACGCGGACGTGAATTGGAATCATGATGGTGAAGGCGATGAGAGAGCATGTTGACGGTCTTGCATCGTTGCCTGGCGGAGTGCAGGGGACCTGTGATGGTTTCGCGACCAACTTGGCGTTGTCGAAGAACGGATCTTGAACAGAAACTCGGAGGTTACGAACAGCGTCAAGGAGGAACCCAGCGAAGTTCGCATCCCGGGAAGGGATCTCGTTGGTGCGTTCCAGCAACCGGAGAACGGCATTCAGCGTCATGCCGTCGAACTTGCGGAGGAACTCAAGGTGGGCAGACTCGAGACGGTCCAAGGGCAGCTCCATGCTAGGGAGCAGGTTCCTCGCTTGTCTCCTGACTAGCACGCTGAATCCCATCTGGTGGACCTGGGTCTTGACGGCGAAAAGGCCAACATGGACGCCTGGCTCCAACATGTTGCCATGAGCGTACCGTGACATACCCCTGAGTTTCTCTTCCAGTTTCGATGTCCGAATCTGCATCTTGGAGCGGATGATATGCGAGACTTGGTGAGGATCTGCGAAGCAGTACCCAGAGGCGGCCAGGTGATCGACATGGCTGTTGCCCACCCTGCGGACCAAGAACATGAGATGGCCATGCTTGTTTCGCCTGTTGGCCGGGATTCCCTTCTCTGCCAAGTCGTCGAGATCCTTCGTCCCACGTGTCGAAGTCGAGGCTTGGCTAATCGAGCCTGTCGAGGTCTGCCCGCCTGTCGAGAGGATCTCATCCCACAACACGCCAGCCTCAGCGAGGTCCCCATCCATCTGGCGGGCCAGAGCCGAGGCAGCAACGCAGAAGAGCTCGCAGAAGATGGTGTCGTAGTTGTCGATAATATGGCCCTCCTCGTCGACCAGCTCGATCCCTGTCCTTACATTCCGACCCTGATGAGGAAGACTGGCCAGATGGTGGTTCATCTTTTCCAAAAGCGTAGAGATGCTGGGCCAACTTCGAGATGCCTGAAAAATCCAGTGGAATAGCGGATGGGCTGCTGAGAAGGTTTCATTCCGGGCCTGGATTTGGTGTCAAAGGATCTAACTTTCAAGTTGTTGAGAGAAGAAGAGCCTTACCTTTTGCAAAAAGGTGCTTGTCACGACTTCACTTGGCAAAAAACCGTCAGGAGTCACAAGAATTCTCCCTTGCTCATCAAAAACGGCTGCTGCAAGAGTAATTCTCTGCGCCCTGCTCGCATAGCCCTTGCGCAAGCGAGCCGAGTAAATGGCCAGTCCGGCCATGATCAAGCAGGCAGCGGTTGACTATATCATGTGTCAGGGCACATATCAAGATAGGAATGTAGAAATTGGAGAATATACCAGACAAGAGGTCACGATAACGGTCGTGTTGCGAGAAGAGAGGTCACTTGTCGAATTGACATGCACCAGCGTGTACTTTGTGCCCATGACACCACACCAATGCATGCCTGACACGGCGCCGGCGAGCACAACAGCACACCCGATCCGCTTCCACCACGAGTTGGTCCAGGAGCGCTGGAACACAAAGAAGAGGAACAGGGCGACTGTGCTTGCAACAACGGCGATGATGACGGAGCCAATGACAAAGGCAACGGCGTAGTCGCATCTGTAGTTGCTGATGGAGGCGTTGCCGAGATAGTGCATGCCGCAGATGGCACCCCCGGAAAGCGTCCCCGACGTGGTGACACGCCACCAGCTGACATCGTAATTGTTTCCGCTGGCGCCAGTGACGACAAAAAACGCGACTACCAGTACGAAGACGGGGACGAAGAAGGAGGCGACGGTAACACCAACTGAGTAGGCGATTTGGAGCTCGGGCTCCCCGCTCGAGAGAATCGTCGCGCGGTTGCCGATGAAATGCTGAGAGATGGCCGTGTTAGCAGCCAACCAAAATGCTGTCGAGGGAGCGAGCGCTCGTACCATGCACCAGATGGCGACACCACCCATCGTTACCGCAGCGCCAAAGAGAAGGAGGCTGTGTGTGCATTAGCTGACGGCATCTGCGGGGGGTACAACTGAGCATACTTGTTGTAGTAACCCCGCCTCGAGGTGCGGCGATGGATCAGTTCCAGCGTCGTGGTGGCGCCAACGAGACTGATGATGTAGCTCAAGACCAGGAGGGTCGGGTCGAAGGTAACGGGTATGACCTGACCCAGATACTGGGCCAGCTCACTGTGGGAGGCCATCTCCAGGGCCCTTGATAAATGTCTAATGTAGAAGGAGTGTCTACACAGGCATTCGGGCTCGGTGGTAGCACAGATGGGATCGCTCTCGTTGCGCCTGGTCCGCATCAACGTGGACGACGGCGACGACGAGACGGCAGACGCAGATGGCTTCGGCGAGGCAAGGGATCAACAAGAGGGCTGAAAGGCCCCGCCCACGAGGGGCGAGTCCTCGGGGGGCAGCTCCGGCATATCAACCGGTTGGGGCGCTCTGTCCCCTGGCCTCCCAGCCTGCCAAGAGTTGACACACCAGAACCAAGTTCCAAATGCTGGACATCAGTGGGGGTGAATGTGGCGGCCATCGACGGTGTCGTTGTGTGCGTGGATGCAACATGGTTATTGCTTTCTCGCTTCCCCTGCCTTCCTCGCTCGCCCAGCAACCGAGTCCACAGCCAAAATCCTTCCAGGGTCTTCTCAGCAACCTGCCGGGCCTGGGCGGCAGGATGAGCGGGAGGGATAATGCCAAGAGATGGTCGGCGACTGGGACAAGATGCATGTCTGCTTCTCAGGGTCACGACGAGTGCATTTTTCCAATTTGCGAGGGTGCCGGACCGGGACAGAATGGCACGCTATGCAGGGGCGGGCAGGGTTCGCTTTTGCTGGTGAGTGATGGGGGCCATCAGGAAAGATGAGGGACACATCCCGTTGTCGTTGCGGGTTTCGCCGTCTTCTGTGCCGTGCCACACCTCCACGAATGAGGTTGTTTCGATGCGATGCGGTTGGCAGCGCTGGCTAGGTGCTCTCTCGGCTAGGCTTCGAGGCTTCTTGGCCACCCCCCAACCGAATGGGGACCCTTGCATGGCCGAGAGCCAGATCCCTTCCCGATCTCTGGACACGAGCTCGATGTTCAAAGTTCTGTCCACCTCTGGCCCACCTCCCCGTCAGTGGGGAGAGATGAGGAATCGGTCGAGGAGGTCAGTGCTCCTCGCACCTGGACCGGCTCATGGCTTTTAGGGTTTTTTTATTCCAGGATATCCACGCGCTGAGATCGAAACCCAGCATGCTGTCGCGATCAGCGATGCCAAGTCGCTTGTCGTCGTCCAAACGCGGTCTAGTCGCTGTGGGGTTGCTGGAGATGGATGGGGATTTGTTGCTTCCCCCTTCCCTGGCTTTCGAGTGAGAAATTCCTGCTACTTTTTCCAGGTCATTGTCCCGGCGCCAACTGGGCCCCGTTCAAGGACCATTCAGACCACGTGGATGTGAAACATTGGGGTTTTTGACGCCGGTGGAGCGCGAAACCGCCAGAGTCGACGCTGGGTTTCTTGTTATGAATTCCCACTGTTCGTCTGCATTTTGTTTTGGCTATTGCAAAACATGTGATAGAGCAGACCTTTGGGTCACAGAGTTACGTCCAATAGCGGCTGAGGAGACCTGCGGGTTGTTGTTCCAACAAAGCCTCTTGTTGAGCACTCTTAATTTTGATCCCCCCCCAGCCAACCTTGATGAGCAACAACCGCGAGTCATCGCTCGCAAATGCATTTTGGGCACACCGGCGGCGCTAAAACTAATCCCCAGCCCTGGTCCCGGCACTCAGCTCGCCACGTCTGTGCACGCTACGCCGATTTCGATCTCAGATCCGATCGCAAACCAGAAGCCCATCTCCACAGCCACCGTCAACCTCGGGCCTGGGTGGAGAAATGCCCATCATCTCACAGATCAGCATCCAGACCCGCGACCCGGATAAGCCGACGGCATCCCTTGGTAATTTCACGCCGCTTCCCACATCTCCCGCGGCGCTGGTTCTTTGTCTTTTTGGCCTCTTCGCCGGCGGGACGGAGTCATTCCGCTTCATCGAGTTCAGGCACGTCTCCCGGGGAGCTAAGCGAACTTGGCACAACGAGCCCCTCGCCTGCTGGTTGACGCTCCCTCAGACTGTGAGTCGCCTCCAATATCCGGCCCCTCGGCGGAGTATCCGGTTGGTCATCCCGTTACCTCAGTCACGGGTAGAGCTGAAAATCGCCGAGGATGCAGCGCATTGTCGAGCATCCATGATCCAGCCCGCAACCTGCAGGCAGAAGAAATAAATCCCTGCCGAGTTATGCCCTGCCTGGTCAAGACCCGATCGCTGCAGGCAAAGGGCCTCCACATGCTTATCGACAACAAGGCTCTTCTCATGGCCTCGGACACCCCACACAGCTGCCCTCTGTGATATTGTTTCATCGCATAGCTAATTTGAACTCATCAGCCAGCAACGGTGATTAGACCGTCTCGTAATAACGGTCCTCCCCAGAGACGTCATCGCCTCATCTCGACGTGCTGGCGGGACCGGGGGATTGTTTTATTCCCCAGGAAAGACAAAGAGGATCTCCGTTGGGTTTTGAACGCGCCCATCAAGAGGGAACCTTCTGAAAATCCCAATCTCACACTTCTAAGGTTCTGTCCCCTTGACTCTGCTCGTCCCTGTGTTCGGCTGCGGGCCGGATGAGCTGCGTTTTTCAGCTGCACTTCCTCGCCAAGATCACTCCCTGAATTCCCCTCCTCCACCAAGCAACGCTTCCAGATTTTATAACTGCGATGCTGCCCCTTAGGGTCTCCGGGCCAATATCAAGCCTGACCTGGGCATTCCCGCCGGCTCGGATGGAGGGACATGGACATATAGGCACTTCGAACAAGACCAAACATTGCGGGAGAAGATGGTCGTTTGCAAGGAGAAGAAGTGGAATTAGCGTTGAGATATCTGAACTGATGGACCAATACAAGCCGGTTTTGGACCACGTAGTAGTTGAATCCCAGTACATCCCAGCAACCCTGACAACCAAGTGGTGCTACCCACAATCCCTCCAGTTCCTCATCACTGAAAAATGATCTAGCTCGCCCTATGTGTTGTCAGCCGTTCCGATGTTTATAGGCCCGCGGTGGGATACTCACTCGTTGGGGCCTTGCGCTTCATGCAGCGACGTCCTTCGCGGGAGGTCATTCTTGCCCTCATCCTCGCCCGGCTGAGAGTCGTTCTCCTTCTGGCGGTTCAGTTTCTCAACCTTGGGAATTATCTCTTCCAGGATATCGGCGAGCATCCCGACATTCTCAGCATCCCGGGGAACGATGTGGCCCAGACCGTGATCGAACATGCGCGAGTGTTCGTCCTCGCAGACGTTGTATAAAGCGATAGCACCGCCGAGGAAGGCGTCGTCACAGCCAAAAATGTGGAAGCTCGGAATGTCAATGACCTTGCCGGCCTCGTCCTCAAGCTGGCACACCACCCGATCCCCGCCCTCCATCTTGAGTGGGGGTGAGCCCGAGATAAAGATGCCAAACTAGACAAGTTAGAAACCTCCTGGGGACTTTCTGGCCAACATATTTGGGCAACGGGCTCTCACCTTGATACGACGGGGACGCCCCGTCTTTTCATGCCGCATCATCTCCTCCACGATCACGCTTGCGCCGATCATGGCACCCTCAGAGTAACCAATAACGGCGTCGACGTCGGGGTGGGCATCGATGGTATCGAAAACCTCGTCCATGGCCTGGCTCCAGACGTGCTGATGCCACTCTTCGCCTTGCCCGGTCTCCTGGAACAGGCGAATTGCATCTTCGGCGTTTATGCTGTGCGGCATATGGCGCAAACGGCGCAGATTCTCAAAATTGTCGCCATGGCGAGTATCCACGAAGCGGAAGAGCGGGCGCGCCCCAAAGTAGTCTTCCCAACCTACAGGCGGGTCAACCTCATGCCTCCCTTGGGTGTAGGTGAAGGTCCCGAGGCCACGCTTTTCAAGCTCATCAGCTAGCGGCCCCAGCTGAACGCGAAAGTTCTGATTTCACCCTTATCAGCAACGAAACTCCTGAACCGCCAAAGTTGACGGTATTGAACATCTTACTTTCGCGCTGCCGTACGCCCCTGGAAGACAGAGGAATTTCATCTCGGTCAGAAGGTGCGTATTTTGACTGGTAAACGGTTAGTTGGTGATAAAAAAACTGGGAACCAGAACTCAGACTGGGAGCAGACGGATATCAGAGAGACCAAATGCAGGACAGAAAAGCGAGCCCTGGCGGTCATGCTTCGGAGGTTTCCCAACTTACCGGCTTTATTTGGCCAGCACTCCAGCACTAGGGCATGACTGAGGTTCATTGTTTTTCCCCAAGTTGCCTAATCATGTGGATGCATTTGCAGAACGATTGGAGCGGACGGCCAATCCTCGTCCATGCCTGGGTTGTGAGATCCGTCGTCGGGACTCACCGAAAAAAACAATATCGCGGAGCCCGTGGCGAACGGGAGGGGGGCTGATATCGATCACACCATCAGGCGAGGTACTGGCGGTGTGGACCCCGAAACGTTGTGTACAACATCCACCTCAACGCAACTGGGGATAGGACAATGGTGATGTTTGGGGGAATAGGTCGCGCCACTGGAGTGGCCCTCAGCAATGCGGGTTTGGCACCGACTTCAGCCCAAATTAAAACTACATTACGTCCGAGCGCTAGCACTCATTTCGGGCGGAAGCCCGACCGTCTTGTTGAGGGGAGACGTCACTCTAGCCACTTTCAAGTGGAGAGTATGGGGCCCTCGAGCAACAGGACCTGCACTGGTTCATGACAAGATCCCAATAGCAGGTTGTAACAGAGCGAGAGATGGTACCCTTTTCTGTAATCGGAAGACCTGGGCGGGACCTGGCCGATCTCAGGGACTTGCTGCACTGCGAACTCAACGTTCGACGAGGAGCCGTACTCGGCAACGTACAGCGAGCGATGGACTGACAAGCTTACTCATCATAAAAGGAATCGGTACAAGAGGGTTCAAGCTCGCGGGCCGTGTCAGGGTGAGAATGGCTATGTCTTCCGGGACTCGCCGGATCCCCAGCGGGCCAAGGGGAGTGGAAGGTGTTGCGACGACGATGGGGCAAAGGAACGCCCCGATGGCGTTGACGCGACCCTGACAGACCGGGAGAGAACTACAACCCACTCAGGAAGCGAGTGGCTCCGGCCATACTTCCCTCAAAGCCTGGTTCCCGCCCTGCCCAACCGAGCACCTGTCCTCTCCTTGCTTTCTCAGAAGAATACGTGACCCGGTTAGTTTGACATATCCATCATTGGTGTTCAGAAAACACCATGGCGGACCAAAAACCGATGCCCATCGCCATCGTGGGCATGTCCTGCCGCTTGCCGGGGGACGTGTCCACGCCCGGCGAGTTCTATCGCATGCTTTGTCGCAAGCGAAGTGGCTGGTCACAAATCCCAAAGGATCGCTTCAACGCTGGAGCCTACCATCACCCAAACCCGGACAAGAGAGGTTGTCTCAACTCCCAGGGAGGTTACTTTATCAAAAATGACATAGCACAATTTGATGCTGGCTTCTTCGACATCACCAGGCGGGAAGCCGAGTCGATGGGTGAGTTGCTGATGCTAGCCTGGACTAACGGTTCCTCGTGCTGACGGTCCACCTAGATCCTGCTCAACGCCTGCTTTTGGAGTGTGCATATGAGGCCCTGGAGAATGCGGGAGTGCCGAAGGAGAAAATCTCCGGCAAAAAGGTTGGTGTGTTCGTTGGTGGTAACTACAACGAGCACCGAGTTGGCAACCTGAGGGATTTGGACCATATTCCCACCTTTGACGCCACCGGCAACCAGGCTGCCTTCCTTGCCGGGCGGGTGGCGTACTACTTCAACCTGCGTGGTCCTACCTTCACCATCGACACAGCGTGCTCGTCCAGCATGCACGCACTGCACCTCGCAGTCCAGAGCATCCGGGCCGGCGAGTCGGAACAGGCCATTGTCGGCGCTTCTCACCTCATCACGCACCCCGACATCTGGGTGTCTATGGGAAAGCTCCGTCTCTTTTCCGACGCCGGCAAGACTTTTGCGTTTGACCACCGTGCCGACTCTGGGTACGCCAGGGGTGAAGGAGCTGGATGCTTGCTTCTGAAGCCTCTTGCCCAGGCCCAGGCGGACAACGACCACATCTTCTCCGTCATCACCCACTCGGGCATCAGCCACAACGGACGGACCGTCGGCATTGTCGCCCCGAGCCCAGATGAGCAAGAGAAGCTGCTTCGCAAGGTGTTCACCGAGGCCAAAGTTGATCCCACCGAGGTTGGCTTCTTTGAGTCGCACGGCACGGGGACCAAAAAGGGCGACCCCATCGAGGCCACGGCAATCTACAAGGCTGTCGGCCAACACTTCACGCCCAAAGATCCGCTATACATCGGATCTGCCAAACCCAACATCGGCCATCTGGAGTGTGCCAGCGGCGTCACTTCGGTCATCAAGGCAGTGCTCATGCTGTACTACGGCTTCATCTTGCCCAACACGGACTTTGAGCGCCCAAACAAGGCCATCCCGCTGGATGAGTGGAACATGCGTGTCGCGACGGGGCAGAAGCCGTGGCCGGCCAAGAGGAAGTACATCTGCGTCAACAACTTTGGCTTTAGCGGGTCTAACTCGACCTGTCTCTTGAAGGCCGCGCCGCAGCAGAGAGGCCTTGAAGTGGCGGATAACGGCTGCTACGCCCCCTTGCGGCTCTTCGTGCTCTCCGCCAACGACGAGAGCGCGCTACGAAGCTCGATCGCGAGGCTCGGAGTCTGGATCGAGCAGCACGCCGAGCTGTACCAGACCACAATGCCGAGGAACCTGTCCTACACGCTTTGCCAGCGCCGATCTCACCTCCCCTGGAGAGTCGCCGTCGTAGCCGGCATGTGCAGCCACGTTGCCACGGCGCTCAACAGCCCCGAGGCATTGCCTGCGCGCGCCCCCAACAATCCGCCCCGGTTGGCCTTTGTTTACACCGGCCAGGGAGCCCAGTGGCACGCCATGGGTCGGGAGCTCCTCCGCACCCACCCGGTCTTTGCCAATGCCATCATGCGAGCAGACAGAGTCCTGCGTGGCATCGGCGCCAACTTCTCCATCCTCGACGAGCTTCGACGAGACAAGGCGTCCTCCAAGGTCGGGCTGGCCCACATCAGCCAGCCCATCTGCAGCGCCATTCAACTGGCCCTGACCGACCTGTTTACTTCCTTTGGCGTTAAACCGTCCGCCGTGACGGGGCACTCCAGCGGGGAGATCGGGGCGGCGTATGCGGCGGGCGCCTTGACGTTTGAGTCCGCCATGTCCGCTGCGTACTACCGCGGGCAAGTCATCGTCGAGCTCAAGAAGAGCCATCCTGAGCTCAAGGGCTCCATGATGGCTGTTGGAGCAGGCGCGGACGACCTGGGCCCGATGCTCGAGAAGCTGAACGGCAAGGGCGGCGCTCAGGTGGTGGTGGCGTGCGAGAACTCGCCCTCCTCGACGACTCTCTCTGGAGATGAGGAGGCCATTGACCGTGTCGCCAAGGTGTTTCAAGAGCAGGGCGTCTTCAATCGGAAGCTCTTCATCGATGTTGCTTACCACTCACCGCACATGCAGCTGATCGGCAAGTCATACTTCGGCAGTGTCAACCATATCAAGGCTTCCAGCAACGTGGCGTCGTCTACCGTCCAGTTCTACTCCTCGCTCCACGGCAAGAAGATCGACTTGTCGGAGCTTGGCCCTCAATACTGGGTCGACAACCTCACACAGGCTGTGCGCTTCGCCACGTCGCTTAAGCGCCTTTGCACCGAGGACCGCCCCGATATTCTCGTCGAGATGGGACCGCACGCAGCACTCAAAGGCCCCATCATGCAAATTCTCAAGAAGCTGGGTTCGGCGGCCACCAAGATCCAGTACTTACCGAGCTTGGTCCGGGACGAGGACGCCACCCGAACATGCCTCGAGACGGCTGGGCAGCTCTTCGTTCGGGGCTACCCCTTGAACTTCTTTGAGGTCAACCATCACCGCGAGGAGGACGAGAAACCCGAGGTGGTTCCGTCCTTGTACACGTATCCCTGGTCCCGACAGCGGTACTGGTATGAGTCTCGTCTGAGCCGGGAGCACCGCCTCAAGCCGTTCGCCCGCCAAGATCTCCTGGGCAATAAGGCAGAGTGGTCCGACGACCTGCAGCCAACGTGGCGGAATATTGTTCGCGCCGACGACCTGCCTTGGCTTAAGGAGTACCAAGTTCAATCACGGGTAGTGTTCCCCGTGAGCGGTTTCGTTTCCATGCTCGTTGAGGCCATGTCGCAGTACCTATCTCTGAAGGACCTCGAAGCGGAGCAGTTCAATATCAGGGATCTCAAGATTTCTCGCCACCTTTTCTTAAACGACGGGGAGGAGGTCGAAGTGCTGTTGAGTTTCCACCCCTCAAAGGACTTAGGGAAGAATAGTCACGGCTTCACAATCCGCTCCCACGAGGCGGCTCGCGGTTGGCTTGAGCACTGCGCGGGCACCGTGGGGGCTGTCGTGGCGGGAGCGAACAAGTCGGGTGACAGTGACTGGGCCGGGGCAAGCATCAACGGCAAGGCGGCTGAGGGTTTTGCAAGATCCAGCAAGGCCCGCTCAAACTCGGTCTCGTCGTCGTCCAAGACATCGTCATCCGCGGCCTCAGACCTCGCCCATGGGCCATCCACTCCTGACACCATTCCCGAAGGCGCCGGTGAGCAAGCATACAACTCAAAGGATTGGCTTGCCGCCGGGTCTGGGAGTGACGTGTACAAGCTGCTCAAGATGCTGGGCGTGTCGTACCCGGAAAGCTTCCAGTCCGTTGTCAAGCTTCTCCCCAAGGAGAAGGACGTCAAGGCGGCCTGCCGTGTCCAAGAGACCGCTAAGCATATGCCCATGGCGTACGAAACCCCGTACAAGCTCCACCCGGCCGTTGCGGATGTCCTGTTCCAGATCCCCATCCTCGGGCTCGACACTGAGAAGGACGGCGTGGCCTACCTCCCGTCGTCGATCAGCCAGGTGACCATGCGGTCGCGATGGGCCAAGGTTCCCGGCGACGAGTTCTACGTCCGGGCCAAGCCTGCCGGGAAGCGGAATGCGTTCACGGTCGAGGCACTCTCCACCTTGAACTCTGAAGAGGCCGGGCTCTTGGTTGAGGGGTTGCGGTTTGAGGCATTGGACGCCGAAGCCCAGGAAAAGCCGGTGCCTCGCGAGCTGTGTTACGAGATGCAGTGGGAACCCTACAAGCGACCCGAAGGCGCGCAGGGGCTAAGGTCAAGCTCCAGCTACACGATAGTTGTCGGGGATGAGAGTGATGCCGAGGAACCGCTCGTGGAAGCCTTGGCGCTCGAAATGCAGAAGCGCACCGGGGTCGCTCCGCTGGTGCGCCCGATCCATGCCATCGTCGATTGGTCCCACTACTTCTTGGTCTTGAAGGAGATGACAGGAGTCTTGGCCTACATCGAGGGCTCCGAACTCGACCAGATCAAGACACTCCTCACGGAGACGCCTGGGGTCCTGTGGGTGACCAGGGGCGCGACTCGATTCGCAACGGAGCCGGCTACCAACATGGGTCTCGGTCTTGTGCGCACAGCACGGTCCGAGAGGAACGCCGCCGCGGCCACCCTCGACTTGGATCCGGTGTCCGCCCTCGACACCACCACCCAGGCAGAGCTAATCGCCGACGCCCTAAATGCGTCGGTGCTGGCAGAGGGCGAGGATCAAGAGCTGGAGTTTGCCGAGGAGAATGGAGAACTCGTCGTGCCGCGCTTCGTCCCCGATGAGAGGCTCAACCTCGAAGTACATCGCTCAGTCGGTCCGTCTGCGCCGTACCTGCAAGACTTCCTCTACCCTGGCCGTCGGCTCGGTCTTGCCCCACGGGCGAAGGCGTCCTCTTTGGATGACGTGTACTTCCAGTATTTGCCGGACCAGCCGCTGGCGGCAGATGAGGTGGAGATAGCGGTCGATGCGACGCTTCTTTCGATGGACGACGTTGTCGAGACCGGGGAGAAGAGCAACACATCGATGGCACGCAGCTGCGTCGGAATCGTGGGGAGGGTTGGCCACAAAGTCAACCGAGCCCATGGTGTCGAGCCTGGAGCCCGGGTTTGCGCCCTTGCCGAGGGCCGCGTTGGCACGCACGTGCGGGTGAAGGCGGCTAGCGTGGCTGTCGTTCCCAAGAGGGTCGGCACCGACATCGCGGCCATGGTTCCTGGGACATTCGCGGCTGCGTACTATGCCCTCGGAGAGGTCGCAAATCTTGAGCCCGGAAGCCAGGTGCTCATCGACGTCGCTGGACCTGCGGGCCTGGCGGCGCTGGAGGTGGCAAGGTATCTGGGTGGTAACGTCTTCGCGCTGGTCCAAAGCGAGCAGCAAAAGGATGGGGCCAGGTCGGCGGGCGTTGAGCCTGACCGCATCTTGGACGCACGCGCCCTGTCGTTCCGGCAGAGGTTGGAGGAGGTGACCAAGGGCCAGGGAGTGGATGTTGTGTTGGGCTTTTCGGGCAATAAGGCGGCCAGGGCGTGGGAGTGCCTGGGCGAGTTTGGCCGATTCGTTGAGCTGCGGACATCGGAGGTTCACGGGAACACCCGCGCGGAGCTGGGCGCCAATGCGACTTTCACCTCTATCAAGTTGAGCGAGGTCGCCGCCCTGCGTCCGACCAAGATGAGAGCGGCGCTGGCGATCATGATGAACAATATTGCATCAAAGATCATCAAGCCCATGCGCCCCAATTTGGTGCCCATCTCGGAGCTCGCTGAGGGGCTTCGAACGGTGGGCGAGGGTGCTATGGATCCAGTGGTGGTCGTCGCCGGGGTTGGTCAGCAAGTAAAGGTAAGTGATGCCGTCGGGCTCTTCGACTACGGGGCGGTAGAGATGCTGATAGACAGAACAGGCCGAGCACCGTGTCAACAAGGAAATCTTTAGGGAGGATGGGACCCATATTATCATCGGTGGCACGGGCGGACTCGGTAAGTCCATGGCAAAGTACATGGTTGAAAACGGTGCGCGAAACGTTGTTCTTGTCTCGCGGAGTGGCGCCGATGACAAGACTACCGAGCAACTTCAACGGGAAATCAATCAGCCCGGCGCGCGTGTGCTGGTGATGAAGTGTGATGTTGGAGACGCACATCAGGTGGCCCAACTGTTCAGAAGATGCCACCGGGACCTTCCTCCAGTCTGCGGCATAATCCACGCGGCGATGGTGCTTCGGGTGAGTTGGCGTTGTGGTTTCCCGTGGAACAAGAGACAAGACTAACAGACCGCAGGATGTGCTGCTCGAGAAGATGTCGCTGGAGGACTATCACGAGGTTGTCCGGCCCAAAGTCGGCGGCTGTTGGAATCTGCACAAGGCGCTGACGGTGTACGGGATCGCGGTCGACTATTTTGTCGTGCTCTCGTCGGCGGCAGGCATTCTGGGCAGTCGGGGCCAGGGCGCGTACGCTGCGGCGAACACGTTCCTCGATTCCTTCATGCAGTTTCGGAACCACCGCGGTGATCGGGGCACGGCGCTCGACTTGACAGCGGTGACTGGTACCGGGTACCTCGCGCGGAACGCTGACCGGCAGGGAGACATCATCCGCAACTTCGGCAACGAGACGGTGAACGAGGCCGAGGTGCTGGCGCTGCTGTCGGCGGCGGTCCGCGGCGAGTGTCGTGGGCAGTGCCTTACAGGGTTGCGGCTGCACCTGGGCAGCGACGGACAGTGGCCGTACTACGCCAACGACGCGCGCTTCGTGAAGCTCAAGGCCGAGTGCCTTGCGGCCGCCGAGAGGGAGGGAGTCATGCCGAAGCAGGCCGTGTCCCCGGGCAACGCGTTCCGGGCGGCCAAGTCGGACGCGGAGGCTGCCACCATCGCAGCGCAAGGCGTGGTGGAGAAGCTGTCCGAAGTGCTGACTGTCTCGGTAGAGGACCTTGACGTGGCGAGGAACATCACCTCGTACGGCCTCGACTCGCTCACGGCCATCGAGCTGCGCAACTGGATCGCCAAGGAGCTCCGGGCCAACCTGCAAATTCTGGAGCTGTTGTCGAGCGGGACGATCAATGACCTCGCAGCGCTCATCGTGCAGAAGACGAAGGCGGCCTAAGTGGGGATGGGGAGAGGAATTTGGAAACTGGGTTAGATAGATAGTTAGTTTAGAAGTAGGTAATTTAAGTTACTTCAAAAGAGACATTCCAAGTTCTCTACCTGCCGTGCGCTCGGCCTAGATGTTTGGTTGTGACTATCGGTGTCGGCTGAAGATCCAGGGATGCTGGTGTTTGACTCTAAAGTCGAAACTTGGAGCTGTAAATCGAGATATGATCGGAAGGATGGTGGGAGTGAACCAGCAGGCGTGCTAGAGCTGGTTCGTGGATTCGTCAACTGCCAATGGTTGCAGGTGGTGGCGGTGGTGGCTGCTTGCGAACGGGGACATGACTGTCAAAGTGGGGGTGTGGCTGTGCTCCACATGCAAGTGCCATCAGATCCTCGCGATTGACGCAAGGATCGCCACTCTCTCCAATATTGTTCCTCTTCTTCAATGCGGACCTGGTACAGCACAAAATCGATGCAAACGGAGGCTCGGTCGCGTTCGTCGACGACTACACCGCCTGGGTAACAGGTCCCTCGGCAGAAGCGAACCGCGCAGGCATCCAGGCAATCATAGACAGAGCACTAGACTGGGAAAGACGGAGCGGTGCCCAATTTGAAGGGGACAAGACAGTAATTGTGCACTTCACAAGGAACAAGGACCGATCCTCGGAGATTCCATTCACGATCAAGGGTGACACCGTCAAGCCATCAGAGAACGCCAAGATCCTGGGAGTCCTGATGGACTGCGAACTCCGCTACAAGCAACACATGGCTAGAACGGCAGCTAAGGGCCTCACAGCAGCCTTGGCTTTGAGGAGGCTGAAGATGCTCTCCCCGCAGACAGCAAGGCAACTGTTTGTGGCGACCGTCGCTCCTGTCATAGACTATGCAGCCAACGTCTGGAAGCACGCATGTGGGGAAAAGGCGCTGAGCTGGCTGAACAGGGCCCAAAAGACAGGCGCCCTAGCGATCACGGGAGCCTTTAGGACCGTGGCGACAGCGGTAGCAGAAGCCGAAGCAAGTATCCCCTCTATCCGGCAACGACACGCGCAAGGGGCTGCGAAACTCTGGATCAACCTGCACACCCTGCCAAGGGCACACCCTTGAGCTCAGTAAAGGCTCGGAAGACGATACGTTTCACCTCCCCGCTTCAGAAGATCGCCTCCGCAACGAACGAAATACAGGTCGGGCGGATGGAAACCATCCAGGAGCACGCCATCCCGCCCTGGGAACCCCGCCTACAGGTGACGCTTGAGCCCGACCAAAAGAAGGCAGCCGAGATGGTCAACAGGACCATAGGCATCATCATTGCGACTAGCTCATCCGTAAGGAAGGGCATCGTTGGCATGGGCGGCAGCACACGGGACACTCTCCTTGACAGGACAGGTGAAGCAGGGACAGCTACGCGGTGACTCTCGGGACAAGGGAGGAACAGAACCCGTATATAGCAGAGCTGGCAGCTATAGCAATGGCGCTAAAGAACGTGCCACTTGGCACCTCCAAAGGCATATCACCGTCATCACTAGGAGCATGTCAGCACTCGCAGCCATCCGACAACCGCGGCAACAGTCTGGCCAAAGCATCATACGGCAGGTCTACAAATCAGTGGAGCTGTTGAAGCAAGGGGGGAACTCTATCGACTTCATATGGATCCCAGCGGAAATCGACTTTTCACTAGCATCTGAGGCAAAAGCGGCAGCGCAAAGCGCAACGAAACGGAGGCAACCACCAGACGTCCAACCAGACCAGGCAAAGTCGACAACGATCAGGCTAGCAATAGCCAAACAACAGCAAGGGAGAAGGCTCCCAGAGGACGTGGGCAAGTTCTCCAAAGCTATGGACACGGCGCTGCCTGGCAAACATACACGCGAGCTCTATGACAAGTTGAAGCGGAGAGAGGCCAGTGTGTTGGCGCAACTCCGGACGGGAATGACAAGGCTGAGCGGCTTTCTGAGCATGATAGGAGCTGCCGACTCCGACCAATGTGCCTGTGGGCATGCGAGAGAAACAGTGGAGCACTTTCTCCTGCGATGCGTGAGATGGACAGCACTAAGGGAAGACATGCTACAATGCACAACGACAAGACGAGGGAGCCTCTCGTTCTATCTGGGAGGGAAAGCACCGTCAGATTCAAAGCACTGGTCACCAGACATGAGAGCAGTCCGTACAGCGATTAAATACGCATTGGCAACGGGAAGATTGGAACCGGACAACGAGCAAGGCCGAGCCAAGCGCAGTGACTCCAGATCACATTAAAGGAACTCACGCAACTAACACCACACAACCTCATCCAGCAGGTCCCGCTTTAGCCGCTGAAGATAGGACGCTGAACACTTGGAGAATGCAGCCTCCAAGTCGATTTGCTCGCGATTGAGAAAAGAGGCATGATGTGGCGTTGTACAAGGTAAACAATGTAAGGGCTTGGACGAGATCAAGGCAAAGTGGAGGAATCGAATGTACTTAGCGTGCCAAGGCCCTTTAGGCTTAGTGCCTCCGGGCGAAATAAATTCCATCCATCCATCTCGCGATTGAGAAAAGAGGCATGATGTGGCGTTGTACAAGGTAAACAATGTAAGGGCTTGGACGAGATCAAAGCAAAGCGGAGGAATCGAATGTACTTAGCGTGCCAAGGCCCTTTAGGCTTAGTGCCTCCGGGCGAAATAAATTCCATCCAACTCGCTTCGTTGGGCCGCAGCCGACCGTCCATTGTGTCCCAAAAAGAAGAAGGAAACATGGCGTTTCAGATGGCGAGACTCACGTATAGCTTGGTTTCTTCCTCACCACCCTGTAAATGGAGACACGGATTCAAGACTGTCTCAGCTGGCGTCCCAGACCTGATCATGCGTACAGAGTAACGAAACAGTTCCAACACAGCCTCCCACTGCTGACGACGCCACAGGGAGCTTGAACAACGCCAAGCATTGGCCTGGGGAGGGAGCCGTTTTAGGGCGACGTCACTGCGCGGCTGCTGATTTGGTGGTGGGCTATTGGCCAGCAACAAAGACAGCTGGTCAACCAGAAACGGCGCTTGAGGCAGTGACAGGGAAGCTGAATTCCCTTTTAACATCGAACAAGACATTCCGAAGCAAGAGAGAAAACCGCTTCGTCCTTTCTGCCATTTCTCAGACTTGAGGTCTGCCCCACTTGTTTTGTCAACAACCTCCCGTGAGTCCCGTCCACCGGAACCGCTGATCGTTCTCCAACCACGACCCCGCCATTCCGATCTGGTACCCCGGCAACCACCTTACAGACAAAGCTGCACCTGCATTCCCAAAATAAGAACGTCATCTCGCTTCCCCTGCTGCCACCTGCAGGATTCGCCTCTCGGAGAATGGCGGCAAGGCCACAGCCAGAGGCACGGTCACTGTCGGCCCTCAACTACCTGGCCGCCAACCCACCACAATATCCCTACAGCCCGGAGCTGAGGGAGTCGCTCACGCTCTACATCTCCCGAGTGCCCGGGACACAAGGTGAGTGTAATCATAGAAGAGCGGCTCAAGCTCTCATCTGCTAACCGGCGGCCAGACATCATACTCTCCACGCTCCGGCCCCAGAGGAAGAGCGTGACGGGGGAGGACATCACCAATTCTTTGTACTATGTCCATCTCGACTCGCCCGAAGATGTCCTGCTTAAGGCGGCACAACCGCCCGAAGGAGCCATTTCGCCTCGATCTAGCGGCGAGAGCGCGAGGAGTGCCATCCCGAGGAAGCCGTTGCCTGTGTCAGCAAGGGGCCCGAGGCCAGACATCGGCGTGATGAATGGAGTTGTGCCTGCATCACTCTCAGTCCCCACAGGGCTGGTCCAGCAGCCGCCTTCGCCCAGAAACACAGCACCTCCGCCTATTTCTGAACTGCAGCCCGTACAAGGAGGAGCCGTGGAGGGCTACCGGGTGAACCCAATGTTTCAGAAGCGCCGGCCAGGAAACCCGCCCGATCTTCGAGCCTCGACTGCCTCTCCCGCGCCGTCGGCTGCCCCCTTCCAACGGAAAGCGTTGAACCCGAGGTCCCCGAGCCCACTGTTTGGATCCGACGGCACGCCTCAACCGCAGTTCAACGCGAGGCCTCCAGGCCGCCCTGTGACACCAACATATTCATCACTGGCCCCGCATCCCAATGGGCAGACCGAGCACATCGCGCCACCGACGTCCCCGTTGTATCGCGACCGGACACCATCGCCAGGCCCAGTGGTACAGTCCGCTTCCTCCGTTACGTTCTCGCTGACCATTATCCGACGCGACCCAACCTCTGGCGCGCAGTACAACATCGGCAAAGTCTCGTCATTCCAAACCAACGTGCCCACCCCGGACAGCGCCGACCCAAATCTCGACCCAGAGAACATGGGGGGTTTGCTCGCCCACGCTCAAAAAATTGACATCCGTCTCGACAGCTCGGGTTACGCCAAGTATCGTGGGCTGCCAAACCGGGCAGAGCTGGATACTTTGCGTCCCACGTCGGGGCAGTCGTTTACGCAGCAGATGATGCAAGGGACAGGGCCTGGACAAGGGGGAGGCAGGGGAGGAGCGCTCAAGCCGGCTTGGAAACCCGTTGAGGAGGGGTTCTCTCGGCAGGTGGTCATGTCGTACGGGGCGAGCTGGAAGGCAAACTTCAAGAAGGCGTTCCATCGCAGGGACCGTTCAAGCAGCCAGGGGAACGCCGGCAACGTGTCGCCCGACACTGCGGGACCTCCGAGGCCTTTCCATGCACGCCATGGTAGCGCCTCGACGATTGGGTCGGTTGACTCCGCGGACGGGGGAGTGTCCCCGACCCTCATCACTCACCCCGGGCCTGGCCTGAAACCCAGAGGCTACGTCTTTCTGAGCCCCTGGGATGGCAGGTGTGAGTTCCGGACAAGCACCAATGGGAGGAGTCTCAAGTGCCGTCACATTCTTGACGCGGCGAGCATGAGAATTGACGCGCGCGAGGTCGCCCAGAGCATCCAAAACGCCCAGGCGATGGGTCGCTCCCGCGGCGACGAGCTCTCCTCGGCCCTTGTGGGCGCAAAGCCCGTCAGTGAGCTGCGCTTCAACCTGCCCCAAGGCGCTCTGCACAAAGCCAATGCCGGGGGCCAATCCAAAGGGGGTCTGTCGGTGCACTTCAGTAAGCTCTTGCAGCACCAGTCGCGAAGCAGCGAGGACGAATCCGATTATGATGACTTTGTCGATTACAACGACACGCCGTTGGATCTGAGTCTGGGCAAGGAGAACGCGGGAGGCGGAAACAGGGGCAAGAGAGCGAAACTGGGGAAACTCATCATCCACGACGAGGGACTGAAGATGTTGGATTTGATTGTGGCCGCGAATGTCGGCGTATGGTGGAACAGCTGGAGCAGGATGATGTGATTGTGGCTGAAGGTCGCATAGTAGTTTAAGACTCGACTGCACGCCGGCTGGATCTGCGGCCAAAATTGTGTTTTGGTTTCATGTGCCGTTCTCCTCTTGTTTGTCCAGAACAAATGGAAGATGAGGGAGCAGATGGATGCCCTTGGTTCCCAATTCAGCCACAGCACCACGTGACAGATGAGGCGCGACCCACATATTTCTCCTTAGCCAATGAGCTATCATGAAATGATAATCGCACCGTGGCTGTGCCAAATCCCAGCAGCAGTCGAAGCTCCGCGATCAAGACGTCAAGCATCTGGGGAGCTTTGCGAGTCGCCTCCCACCTCCCCACTCTCCATCCGCTTCACGACACCGATCAAACCCGACCGGATCGACTCGATTGGGCCCCGAGAAGACGCCCCTCGGCCTCAATTGCGATACCCAACCCACATTCCGCGGTCCCCGACTTGCGCGAAAACCATCACAGTCGCCGACCCCGACGACACATTCCGAGCGAGTTCCCGCTTCAATTCCATAGCCGTCCGCGTTCCCGTCAACCGACCACCGACACAATGCTCACCACTTCCGCCATCTCCCTGGCCGCCCGCCAGATGCCGCTCGTCCGGGCGCCGTCGGCCGTCTTCCGCACACTGCCCTCGCAGGTCCTTGTGGCGAGGAGAGGCTACGCGACGCCAGCCGGCCCGCCGCCCAAGAACTTCCGCCTGAAGCCGCCGACGGCGTGGGACCAGGAAAAGGAGAGCACAATTGAGAAGGTCGGGAAATACTTCCTGATGACCGAGATGCTCCGGGGCATGTACCTCCTGATGGAGCAGTTCTTCCGGCCGCCGTGAGTATTTCCACGCGATGAAGCACCTTATCTATTTAAAAGCGGCTGCTGACACAGTATTTTGCAGGTATACTATCTACTATCCGTTTGAGAAGGTGCGTTGAGATCCGAGATGAGCAGTGGGAATGGATGGGTGGGGAGGTTGGAGATCAGGGCCGACCGGACGAAGTTGGTTTGCACTTGAAGCAGTGCTGATGCTGTCACAGGGCCCCATTTCTCCCCGTTTCCGCGGCGAGCACGCCCTGCGCCGTTACCCCTCGGGCGAGGAGAGGTGCATTGCCTGCAAGCTGTGCGAGGCTGTCTGCCCCGCTCAGGCCATCACGATTGAGGCCGAGGAGCGTGCCGACGGCTCCCGGCGGACGACCCGCTACGACATCGACATGACCAAGTGCATTTACTGCGGCTTCTGCCAGGAGTCATGTCCCGTCGACGCCATTGTCGAATCTCCGAATGCCGAGTATGCCACCGAGACCCGCGAGGAGCTGCTGTACAACAAGGGTATGAACGACAACCGCGGACCTGACCTTTTTCTCCGCTTCCCGCTTGCTGACTTTGCTACAGAGAAGCTGCTTTCCAACGGAGACAAGTGGGAGCCCGAGCTGGCGGCGGCCATCCGCGCCGATGCCCCCTACAGATAAGGACGACGAGTACTGGTGTTTAGAGTGTTTTGAGCTGCGGTTGCAGGCCCCAAATTTGTAGACAGAGCTGTACACACCTCTTTGCGCGAGACCAAAAGCAATTCTCTCGTTTGTAGCGCTTTCTCAACGCCAGTTTCCTTGCTGCCATACTCCATATCTGATCACGTGACTGCGCACGGACCCATCCCGGCCCAGCTTGGCGCGTGCGATCCGAGCTTCCAGTGCATCCTGATGCCGGCGAGAAATTTATCGTCATCCAAGCTGCTTCCTACCAACCCGCTGCATCCACCATCCCCGTCGATTGCATCCGCGAGACCGTGTCGAGCCGGCCCAATTGCGATTTTCTCAACCACCACGCCCCCACGCACTACCCACCAGCAGCCAACATGTTTCGCACCACCATCCTCCGCTCCGCCGCCGCCGTCTCACGGACGGCCATGCGCCCCCTCCCCTCGGCCGCTGCCCGCAGAGTCGCCCTCGCCCCGGCTCCCAGGATCGCTGCCTTCGCCCCCAAGACCATTACCTGGCAACCGGTGCGGTGCTACGCCTCCGGCGGCGGCCTGGACAGGACAGAGGTCTACGAGCGCATCAAGCAGCTGCTGTCTGGCTTCGACAAGGTGTGTTTTGCCTTGCATTGCTTGCTTCACCAGAACTGCATGGCCTCCTGGCCGGCGTCCATGTCGGCTCGATCGGATCACTGCTCGGCTTCCCGGCCTCCCACTCGCGACCCATGAATCATTTCCTGCCAGCTGTGTGACAAGGGCTAACACTGTTGCTCCCAGGTCAACGATCCCAGCAACGTGAGTGCATACCCGCGATGACCGTGTCGTGCACCGAGACCTATCTCCGACTTGAAACCCTCCCTTTGAATCGAAGCGATCCTAAACATGATGTTCTTGCACCAACAGATCACTGAGTCCTCCCACTTTGCGAACGACCTGGGCCTCGATAGCTTGGACACCGTGGAGGTTGTGATGGCCATTGAGGAGGTACGATGCTCTCCACCCCGTACGGCAGCAGCTTGCGTTGCTTTGACGACACAGTCGCGGAGGCCGCAATCTTGCGGGAGTAGTTTGCAAGAGTTGTGCTGACACGTTTTCTCTTTCTCTGAGCATAGGAGTTCAGCATCGAGATCCCCGACAAGGATGCCGATACCATTCACAGCGGTACGTCTTATCTCCGAACGGCGCCCCCTTTCACACACGTCCTGTTGACTTACTCTCCTGCCCAATAGTCGAGAAGGCGGTCGAGTACATCCTCAGCCAACCCGATGCGAACTAAGACTACTTCCTCTTCTACCTGTACCATATCTTGACCATAGCAACACGCAGCACACCACGCCGCTGTCCGGTCGGTTAGACGTTGTTTGATTTGGGATGGAGCCTAATACTCGACCTTCGGCTGGCTTGCAACGGTGGACTGTTGTGTTTGTGTGAGAGTAGCCCTGTCTCCCAATCTATAGACGGCGAAGCGCGGTTGTTGCTGCGGTAGTTTGGCCCTTGACTTCAGTCATGTTCACATCCCTTTACCTTGGACAATACTACCGCGTTGCTCGAGTAATTTTGGAGTCCTGGGTTGTTTCTTCTCGACGTATGAAACAAAGAGCTACACGAGCGATGACAAGAGCCATGAACGGAGTCGATCCTGCCGCCCATTACTTTTCCTCTTTCTCCGTTAAAGGGCCCAGGACTCGCTCGATGGCTGATACCAAACCTACGAACCCCTGACCGCTGACGTATGTACTCCTGTGGTTCTCAGTGGATGCCAACGTCTTGATTTCCGTCTTTGTGGGCATCTTTCCCGTTTAAGAGGGTATTCAGGCGTGATACGAGTGATGGGATGGGGTGACCAGGACTGACTTGAAGTGTCGTGATTTCCTCTACCTGTTATTGATCATTCCCTAGGTTTGCAAGATTTAACGAGGCGTGGTTCGTTGTGCGTTCGTTCACACAAAATTCAGGACTCTTTCAAAATTGCCATCTCACAACTTGAACTGAGCACACCATACGCTTCCGTCTATCCAAAAATTATCCTGACACGCCTTGCAATGATGAAAAACGGAATGTGATGTCGCTGGCCGTCCCTGGGGTAAATGCCTTTTGTTTATCAACGCCCAACCCAAAGTATTTTTTGCTGCGATGCCATCGCCACATGGACAAGAAGGGGAGCGGAGAATATCAAGAATACCCAGTACGCAGATCCAGATGCAAACCCTCGTAATAATCCAATGCAGTCGTTATCGTGTCCCCGCTGCTCCCACCACCCAAACCCATAGTTCATGTCCTCCCTAGATGGATCACCGACCCCCAGGGGCTTCCACACTGCTGTTCCCAGCACCTGCTTTGCCACCATTTGCGGCAGACGAGGCGGCCCTGTTGCTCGCGACGACGTTGGCATAGCTCCAGCCCGTGCTGAGAGGGCTGGACGCGCCCATGTTACCCCCAGAGACGCGCTTCCTCGCCCGCATCTGCGCGTCGTCTTCTTCCTCCATGCTGAAGACGAAAGACGAATCCTCTTCATCGATCGGGGTTGTGAAGCGCCCCGTTACGCTCGAGCTGACGGATCCGCTGCTGATGTGCCGCTCCAGAGCCCTCTCTCGTTCCCTTTCCCGCCCAATGATACCCGCGCCTAACCCACTCGCCTTGGCGCTCCGCGATGCGATCGGGTGAAGATGGGGGCTGGAGCTCCCGGACCCACCCTCGGCGATATGTGTCTCTCGAAGCTGCCTGGTCAGGGCGGAGACCGACTCGCTTCTGCTGCCTCTCGCACCCGGAGACTCTCTGTCGAGCTCGGCCGTGATTGCTGACGCTAGGCTTGAGTTCCTGAGCGGGCTCCCGACGTGGCCAAATGCCGAAACATGTTTCATGGACCGGTTGGAACCGCCCAGGTCGAAGTCTTCTTCCCTTTGCCGCTGAAACAGAGGGCCCCAGCGGCTCGGACTCGACGCCATGACGGGGCTGCCGAACTTTGTCGCCGCGATCGGCAGAGACTCGGCCACAGGTTCCATGCTGTCGCCCATGCGAATCGTGCTTGTTGTTGAGCCCCTTCTTGCCTTCTCTGCCGGCGTCAGGACCTCGTTCGCGAGGGCGCCCGGTACGTAATCTTCTTCGAACATGAACTCGGCCTCCCAGTCCCGGTCGATCTTGGGCACACTGCTGCTCAGCAGACGTGGCTTGGCATACCGCATAGAGCTACTATGCATCATGCGTCTGCCGAAGTACTCATCGTTACCCAGAACCGAGCCCAGTGTTGCGGAACCAACAGGCGGGCTGCTTCCAAAGCCATTTCCGTCGCCGGCCCCAACTGCTGAGGGGGACAGGTGGTCGGTCCCAAACGCAGATGTGTGCAAAAGTTTCAGTGTTTCGGACGTGCGACCGTCGCGTGCTGCGTTGAGGGAGTGCGACGGCGACTCGAGGCCAAACTTGGATGGCACTGAGGCTGGCCAAGGGCCATACCGCGCGGCCAGCGAAATGCCGTTGCTGTCGAACGAGGCCGGGAGCGGCGCATCCAGCACCGAAAGGCCCTTGGTGTTGACAGGGGAAAGGCCGAGCCCCAGGCGGCCAGCGTCTTCGTCACGGGGAGAGCCATAGACGGATGCGGGATTGGAGCTGTATGTGGTATCGATTATTGGGAGGCCGCTCTCCATGTGCGGTGGCCGTCCTGGCTGAGGCCCATAGAGATCGTCTTGCGGGCCGAAAGAAGGCGAGTTCGTGTAGGGCTCTCCGCGGAGGAAAGAGTTGGTCAAGGCGCTGTTAGAGGGCTGGTGGTATGTCGTCGGGCTCACTCGCACGCCGAGGGGGACTCCCGGAGCTGTTCCTATCGTGACACCGTTCTTTCCATAGTTGATACGGCGGCCGTCGGGCAGCACGTGGATGTTGGCGCACTTCGGACCGAACTTGCAGTTGCCCTGCGAGTGGCACAAATGCATTAGTACGACGGGATGCGAGACCCCTCAAACATCATCGGCAGCTGTCCGCAGCAGCGAGCAAGGATTTGCCGGGGCAACGCACCTTTGCAAAGTATTTGCAGACGGTCTCAGAAGCGGCGCCCAGATCGTGGCTGAAGGGGCACGCATTGCCGGCCTGACAGGCACCTTGCCGGAAGAATTTGCATGGGACGTGGGATGTGTCTGGATCCAACAAGAAGGAACAAAAGTCAGCATCGTGTCTAGGAAGTAGCTTCAGGCTGAACACAGCCGTCGTCGGCAGTCCAAAGAGGTCCGGAATGAAGACGCCGACTGCCTTGCTTCGACAAAGCGACCACGAGGAGAAGGGAAGGGCACTGACTGGGTGGACTCCTCGGCCCGTCAAAGCGATGGCCAGCAGCCGCCGGGCCCATCATGCCGCTAGCGTGGCCGGCCTGCGGTGGGATGTTCAGGCTGCCGCTCCGCATATGGCGATGCTCGTGGGACATTGCCATGGTTGGGGGTCGGTGTTGAGAGCGATGTTCGGGTACGAGTTCTGCCAGGCGCGGGAGTTTTGCGGCCTGGAGTGGAGGGGGTGGTTCCCGATTTGCGCAAGGCTGACTGGGGGGAGTGAGGGGCAGCGCCCAGGCCAACTGCGGCTGCAGGGCGCGAAACCTCAACGGAACCGATTGAACTGAATACTGAAGATCAGTCCCAGTCTGCAGCGACTGGGAACTAAGGGGCAGGAATGGATCAACCAAGAAAGAAGAGAAAAAGACCAAAAGCAACAGTCTTCCGAGCCATCGACGCAGTTGATCCCGGCGGGTCGGCAGGAGGGGCAGCTGAGGAAACGAAAGCAGGGCAGAGAGTTGTGGCGCAGAAGCGAAGAGAGGAGGCTAAACAGACAGTGTAGGTCACCCGACCGCAATGGAAGCGCAAGAGAGGGGCTACGGCGCCCACTAGATGCGTGGGTCCGCGCGGATTAGATAAGCAAGTTAAAATGCGTACGTAAGCAAAAAATGCATATATCAGAACCTCAGCCCCACCCCCCTGACTAGTTCTATAGCAATGGCGCTAAAGAACGTACCATTTGGCACCCTCCAAAGGCATATCACCGTCATCACTAGGAGCATGTGTTGGAAATGATGAGTAAGCCAGATGCCTCGGGCCGCCTGCGTCAGGTGCAAGCTACCCTGTGCACCTAAATTAGGTGCGGAGAAGAGCGCCCTGAAGACACACGCAAGCCTTCAACGAAGAAGTCCACAATCAACGAGGACAGAGAATATCACCAATTTGAGCCCAATCAATTTTCCGTGCCCTGCGTGAGCCAGTATGCATTAAAGCCACATTACATCCAACAGCATGTCAGCACTCGCAGCCATCCGACAATCGCGGCAACAGTCTGGCCAAAGCACCATACGGCAGGTCTACAATTCAGTGGAGCTGTTGAAGCAAGGGGGGAACTCTATCGACTTCATATGGATCCCAGCGGAAATCGACTTTTCACTAGCATCTGAGGCAAAAGCGGCAGCGCAGAGCGCAACAAAACGGAGGCAACCACCAGACGTCCAACCAGACCAGGCAAAGTCGACAACGGTCAGGCTAGCAATAGCCAAACAACAGCAAGGGAGAAGGCTCCCAGAGGACGTGGGTGTGACGAACGAGCAAGGTCACCAGGTACAAGTCACTAGTTTAACCCACTCAATTGTGCGAATCTAAAGCTAAGGAAGGAAAGGAATCTCAGAATGGGAGCGTTGAGCGCGAGTTGGAAATGGAGCGCGCGCGCTGCTCCCAAACAGAATGGTAGGCGCACAGCTGTCAGCACCTGCTGGCGGCTGCTGTTACCGTCACAGAGGGCAAGTTCTCCAAAGCTATGGACACAGCGCTGCCTGGCAAACATACACGCGAGCTCTATGACAAGTTGAAGCGGAGAGAGGTCAGTGTGTTGGCGCAACTCCGGACGGGAATGACAAGGCTGAGCGGCTTCCTGAGTAGGATAGGGGCTGCCGAGTCCGACCAGTGTGCCTGTGGGCATGCGAAGGAAACAGTGGGACACTTTCTCCTACGATGCGTGAGATGGACAGCGTTGAGGAAAGACATGTTGCAATGCACAACAACAAGACGAGGGAGCCTCTCGTTCTATTTAGGAGGGAAAGTACCATCAGATTCAAAGCACTGGTCACCAGACATGAAGGTAGTCCGCACGGCGATCAAATACGCATTGGCAACGGGAAGATTGGAACCGGACGATGAGCAAGGGCCGAGCCAAGCGCAGTGACTCTAGGTCACATTAAAGGAACTCACGCAACTAACACCACACAACCTCATCCAGCAGGTCCCGCTTTAGCCGCTGAAGATAGGACGCTGAACACTTGGAGAATGCAGCCTCCAAGTCGATTTGCTCGCGATCGAGAAAAGTGGCATGATGTGGCGTTGTACAAGGTAAACAATGTAAGGGCTTGGACGAGATCAAGGCAAAGCGGAGGAATCGAATGTACTTAGCGTGCCAAGGCCCTTTAGGCTTAGTGCCTCCGGGCGAAATAAAATCCATCCATCCATCCAATCCCCTGACTGGGAAGATTGGAACTGGACGACGAGCAAGCACCGAGTCAACCACAGTAAGCCTAGTTCCCAGACTGGAACTCAACCCACACCACACAACTCATCCAGCAGGTCTCGCTTTAGCCGCTGAAGATAGGACGCTGAACACTTGGAGAATGTAGCCTCCAAGTCGATCTGCTCGCAACTGAGAAAAGAGGTATGGGGTGGCGTTGTACAAGGCAAATAAATGCAAGGGCTTGGACGAGGTCAGAGAAAAAGCGGAGGAATCGGATGTACATAGCGTGACAAGGCCCTATAAGCTTAGTGCCTCCGGACGAAATGAAATCCATCCATCCATCCATCCATACATCCATCCAAACCCCCTGACTGCCCCTGAGCCCCTGACGGCCACTACGAACTATAGTACATCTGAATACCGCAAGGGGCATGCCCTTGAAATTCTTGTATTGCCAACTACGTGGCACTTTGTACACTTGCTTGGAGCCCGACGGGACCGGGCCTGGGCCTCAACCACTTCGAATTGACTGGGCTCCCGCTTGGTACTCGACCTTAGGAGTGAGCTTTGAGCCCGAACTGGCTCAATAAGCTGCCGAGGTTCAAGAAGAAATGGCTCAATAAGCTGCCGAGGTTCAAGAAGAAATGGCTCAATAAGCTGCCGAGGTTCAAGAAGAAACCGTGGGTTATCTTCGCGCACTTAAATGCCAATGTTGGTAGAAGTGGCTAGGAAGAAGAGCCCCTCCTTGAAGACTATCAAGTGTATGCAAGCATGGGAGCCCGTACACTCGAGAGAAGGTGCCTGTACAAGTAGGGAATAGAGAAGGGTCTGTCATTGCAAGCAGCTTCCGCTGTTCCTCTACCTTCCTCATTGCTTCGTGTGATACCCAGCCCCGTACTGCTCCGTAGACTGCCCCTGAAAGCTCAAGAGGAGTACGAATTTGTTGCTTTGCTTGGCGTGCTTGGGATTCAGAAAGCTGGTTTTGGAGAGCTAGTTGGATTGCCTTCCAAGCATAGAAGAAATCAATTGTTGCCTCCTTGAATAGGACTTAGGGAGGGAGTGAATCCCTTCAACGCGTGAGGTAGCTGTATTGCCGAAATGAGCTGACTGGTCGACCCAAGCGCGGACAAGCTTCTCCTTGAATGGAATAAGCCATGTTGCCTTAATATACCCAATCTCTTCGAGATTTTGAGGAAGGTATTTCTCTTGCATTTTAGCAATGCGTTTGGTGTAGTCTTCCTCGGTTGGCGAGCTGATAGTTGAGTACAGAAGTTATAGAACTCCTTCCACTGCTCGGCCTCCTGGAACGCTGGTTGAAATCGTGTAAGGACTGCCCTGTTTGCATGCTAAAGACAGAAGAGTGTTGCAGCAGACGGGAAGAAAGCTGAAGATACATTCATAACTGCTTGGCAGCGGTCTGTAAAATAATAGATGGCAGAGAGGTATTGCATTGTTCGTAGAGTGACTTCAGCCGCTCAAGTGCCCAAGTATAGTCTTCCTCTGCCTCGCCACTCAAGAACGCAAACGCAATGCAAAACGACCGCTGAGCAGCATCAACGCCAATCATATCCAGGAGAGACATGCCGTACTTGTTCGTCTTATATGTACAACCAAGGAAAAAAAGCTCAGGGTAAGCCTGGAGGTAGGCAAGCGAGTCAGGGTGAGCAAACAGAACAGCTATAACCCAACCATCTGGCGCAAACTGGATTCGGCTCCAAAAGCCCTCCTTATAGTCGAGCTCGATCTGGTCATACCTCGAGAGGAGATTAAGGAGCGAGATTAAATGGCATCCCCCAAAGTCCTTACTAAACTCCTCTATAGCTAGTGGCACGAAGACACCCCTAATTATTATAGCGTTGGCTCGCTAGGCATCGTTGATGAGCCGGAGGCTACTATCCTTTTTGAGAACGAGGAACCAGTTATTAGAGTAGCTCCTATAAGCTTCCTCGATAATGCCTCGCTAAACCTACTAGTATAAAAGGTCGATAACTTTCGGGAGTAATAGTTTTGGAATTGGGATGATTTTGCTCTGCTAGGCATTATACGGGATAATGCAAATGACTTGCGGTAGCACGGTTTCGGGGTCAATCCTCCTATACTCCGTGAAATCCTAAGCCAATGCTACTTCCCAATTCTGCAGGATCTGGGAAAGAGTTCCACCTCCTGGTCAGAGAGCATATTATAACGCTTTAGGGTTAACCTGGAACCTGGTTCTATCTTAGAGAAGCGAGGGGTGATGAAGTCTGTAACGGTCTCAACGGGTATATTGCAACTAGCTGATGACGACTCTACGAGTACACTAAACTTGAAGAAAAGAAGAGAAAGGAAAGTAACAGTTCCCTCGAGGTATCCTTGTTCTTATGACCAGAGGAAGAGTGCGGGCCATGACAAGCCATCTGCATCAGGGGATGCGTAATGGTGATGGAGGTCGTATGGGGTCGTATGAGCACTGACGGATCATAGCGCTGATGGACCTAGACGCTGGATCATGGCGTTAGAGGTCTCCATGGCCGAGAGTCTCCGAGGCCGTCGATGGGCTCAGCCCGTTACAAGGTCGTCCTATTATATTATTATTCCTACACCGCTGTGCTCTGCGGGCATGTCGGACCCTCAGACATTTACTATACAGGAAAACCGCGCCCTTGCGGGCCGGGTGAAAAACCTATATCGATGATTAAGGGAAGAAATCAGTGAATGAGCCTGCGAAATACAAAAAGAGAAGGCCTCTTGGCCTCCGACCGGTGGGAGTCAGGTTGCCTACTCCAGCTCGAGCTTCCTAGCCAAGCTGTACATCGGCAGTCTTCCTGAATCCATCAGCCAGCCCAGCATCCTCTTCGTCAGCCGAGCAGTTGAAGGACTGGCACCCTGTAGAACAAAGTAAAAGTCCCGTCGTGTCCTGACTTCTGCTCTCTCCCACGTCCGAGTCAACGGTGGGGCCAAACACCACATCACCAGGTGTTCAAAAGTCTCCCGCCCTTCGCCGCACTCGCAGCAGGGCGTCAGCACACTTGGGACTCCCCGTTTGAACAAGAAGTCCCGAAGGCCTATGTCCCCAGTTCGGACTTAGACCAACAACGAGCTCTTTGCTTTGCTTAGTCCCTCGTGCTTCTTAAAAGACTTGTCCTTGAATAGAGTCTTCTGCTGGTGGCAAGAAAGGCATCCCTGAAAAAAGATCGTAACCTCTAGTTGTCACGGGCGGGACAGGCAGATAGTTCAATGACAGTGTATTCAGACCAATGCTATAGTCTCGGGCTCTATTTTGTCGGTACAGGCAGGCTTGATAGTCAAGACGTAGCTCAAGGTGCTACATAAAAATCTGGCGACAGCGAGGTGCAAGATCTTCAGCCTATAGTGGCCCGTGCCTCCGTGTATCAGCACACCCCACTGTGGGCTCTGCCAGGTAGGGCCTGAACCGCTGTGACGGTATCCCCTCTCTAGGTGCGGAGCTCCGTCGACGCACACCATCAGGTCAGGGGCCGGGCTTTTCGGGGTAACGACGGTAGAAGTTGTGGTTAACCTCCTTTGCATGTTTCAAGTGGTCGGCAGGTATCTCGCTAGTTTTGTACCCAATCCACCTAACTGTATACATTAGCCATTACGCAGAAACACGTCTCGAATACGAAAATTCAGGACACATCGGTCGCCGCTCTACCAGGTGGCAGAGGCACTTAAAGGCATACCAATGGACCAGTTGGAAACTATTAACCCGTTCACTTTATCCCCATGGGAGAACCGAATAAGGACTATCACAAACGACGTTACGACGATACAGCGGAATGCCGAGTACGATATACGCATTGCTGTGAGCAGCTCGGCACGGAACGGTCTAGTGGGGTTTGGTGCTGCTACAGTGCTACCGGCGACGATATATGGAAGCCCGAATCTAAGAACCCCTCTCCTCAACGCTTGGCCCAATATCGGAACAGAATCCATACTCTGGGGAGCTTGTAGCGATGGAACGAGCGTTGGGCACGCTAGTATCGCTTACATCCAACCGCATCGAGCTCTCAACGCGGAATAAAGCGGCCGTTCTCACGCTCAGACAGCCTCGGGAGCAGTCTGGGCAACACCATATCCGCCATATTTACGAGTCGATCAGGGCGCTACAGAAGAACAGGAATACAGTCACAGTCCGATGGCTCCCTGCGGGCGAGCAAAGCAACCTCTGGGAAATCGCCAAGGAGAACGCCAAACATGCCACTCGAGACGGCGCCGTCCGGGAGGTACATACGCCCAGGATGCGGTCGACAATCCTCAACCTGGCGCAGTCCAACAGAGGCACCAGAAATCGTCTGCCAGACAAAGTTGGAGCTCATTCCAAGAGAGTCGATGCAGCACTACCAGGCAAACATACCCAACTGCTTTACGAGCACCTATCACGACAGGAGGCTGGCATACTTGCTCAGCTGAGAACAGGCATGGCAAGACTCAACGGCTACCTCCACCGCATTGGAGCATCATCGTCAGATCAGTGCGACTGCGGACAAGCAAAAGAAACAGTGGACCACTTCCTTTTCCGATGCAAAAAAAAAATGGACGGCATACCGAACAGAGATGCTCGAATGCACAGATACCCACAGGAGCAATATCTCCTTCTACCTAGGAGGGAAGTCGACATCGGACAATAAAGACTGGACTCCCAATATGGTGGCCGTTCGGGCAACCATACGATTTGCGATGGCCACGGGTCGGCTTGACACCCATCGACTGCAGGCCGACTAAGACATCTAACCACCACACCCAACCGAACTCATAACCCTCACCTCGTGCCTGGGATAGCAGGCACCGCTTCAGCCGCCGAAGATAGGACGTTGAACACTTGGAGAATCGCCTTCAAGCCAGCCTACCAACAATCCCACTAACCCACGGGAATCCGAAGAGAAATGGAACAAGGGACTGCATGTACTAGAATGGACTCTGTATGGGCTTGGACGAAATCATGTCATATCTTGGGAAATGCATAGTCAGATTGTAATAGTTGCCCTTTCGGCTTAGCCGCCGGGCGTTAATAAATTGTATTGTATTGTATTGTATTGTATACATTAGACGGGGACGGCCACCTCGGCCGCGGCGGTCCAGTCGGGAATACAGGACCTCTTCAACTTCAAATTCTTCGATCCATCGACTTCCACTGGCGGTGGGGGGATATAGTCGTTGACAGGCAAGGGGCACCTCGTCGCAATTTTGAATGTCCCTGTCGATCCGGCGCACTGTCGTGACGCCACTGGCGCACCCAGCACCGCAGTTGGACCAGTAGCACTGGTCGCGGATGATGTTGGCCGACAACTGATCCACGTCTCGCGTGTCCGTCTTGACCGTCACGGCCTTTACGGACTTGCACTGGGTGGCCGACTGCAGCTGGATAGCGGTGGTGTAGGGTGGAGGCGTACGAAGGTTCGGTGCTGTAGCACAGGCGGCAAGCCTGGCCATAATGCCCGCACTTGCCAGCAGGCCGTAGAAACATCTGATTCAGCTGTTTCTGATGTAATTATAGTTAGTTGGTTCCTAGTGTTATTGTTCTGCAAGCTAGGATAGTTGTTATAGAGTAGGTAAAAGCCAGGCGCTCGCTTATCATGCACGTTATTCCTTACGCCTGTATGGAGTAACTAGTTAATTTTAGGTAACAAGGCACCTTCGGAACTTCGTAATACCACAAAATCGGACTGAGTCTCATTGTGTACACACCTGTGACAAATTGGGCCGGTTGCCCCGGCAATGCCGATTTCCGGGGCAATACTGCCACCAACCAACGTCGTAGAACGGGCTGCCCAGACCGGCGTAGAAGTGAACCATCGAGCTCTTACATCGGCAATTCCGGTTGCTTCCTGGTATAAAATGAGGTTTTCAATTCATATGAGGGATTCAATTCGTAATCAACATTCAGTAGCTTTGTTATCGACGCAAGAGTATGTCGGACTCAGGATTTTCAGATCAGCACTGCTCGGGCTCCCAGCAGCTGCCCCCGAACCATCCACGCGACGCAGAACCCCGGTACAGCAAGGACGGGAGTATGTCCGCTCTTGATGCCCATTTTGCGGGGGAGGGCATGCACTGACATGGTTCTAGAGTATATCGTGCTGAATGACCAGGTGGGAGTACTATAGCTTACCCCCGCTCCGAGTCACTAACCAATATCACACCGCTATAGCAGGAGCAAACCCGCTTGGGTGTGTTCCAGGGGTATTTCGTTGCCAAAGCATGCTCTTGCTGACGTCTGTCAGACCTCCAGCACACTATTCTCAAGACGCTACTCAAGGGCAAACTCAACCTGGCCCCCGTCTCAAACACCGCCCACGTCCTCGACCTCGGCACCGGCACCGGCATTTGGGCAATCGAGTTTGGTAAGCATATCCTACGACTTTGACCCACACTTTTCAAACGCCCTGACATGCCTCCTCCCTCAAGCCGAGCAAAACCCCCTCTCCTCGGTCCTCGGCACCGACCTTAGCGAGATCCAAGCGCTCTCCTTCCCACCCAACTGCCGCTTCAAGATTGCCGACGCCGACGAGTGGGCGTACACCCGGCCGTTCGATTACATCCATTCGCGTTCCATGCTTTACCACCTCAAGACAGACTGGCGCGTCTACTTTGGCAGGGCCTACGCCAACCTCGCGCCGGGCGGCTGGGCCGAGTTCAAGGAGTCGGACCTGCACTTCCAAGGCATCGACGACGCCACCGAGGGCACGGTGCTGCAGCGGTGGAACGGACTGCTGTTGCAGGGGGGTTGAGAAGATGGGAAGGGCCGCGACGGAGACGTTTAGGATCAAGAGTTATATGGAGGAGGCCGGCTTTGTGGGCGTGGAGGAGAAGAAATTTGCGGTGCCGATGAGTCCTTGGCCGGAGGATGAGGAACAGAAGGCGCTGGGGGTAATTCAGCTGGAAAATATGCTCGCCGGGATCGAGGTGCTTACCATGTCGGTGTTTGTGAGAATGCTAGGGTGGGAGGCGAAGGATGTGGAGCAGTTGGTGAAGGAGGTGAAGAAGGATTTGACGGATCCAAAGTGTTGGAATATCTACGCCAGAGTCCAGTCCGGGCAGGACGACGCAACAGGGGGGGTTTATTACCGGGGAAGTAGTCACGTGGCCTAGGGCCTCGGGGACGGCTGCTTTAGCTGCAATGTCCGCACCCCCTCATTCTTCCCCTCTTGGAAGAAAGAGAATATGATCCACCTGAACCACCAAGCTTGCACGTCCCTCTCAAGAGAAGAGGGTATTTGCTCTGTGTTTCCAATGTATCGCGATACCTGGTATTTCCTACACAAAGATACGTACATATCTGACGATGTAAGTCTTCTGGCCGCATTGATTGATTTTGGATTGTAGTCATAGTGCTGACGGGCTGGACAGAGTGGCCGTATGGGGACAGAGGCCTGAGAAGAGTTGCCAGTGATATGCAAGATTCGCATGGAAAAGGAACTTTAACCTAGCTAGAACTGCAAAAGAAAAGAGGCTACAAGCTAGCCTCCCGGGTCTTCGGCCTCCACTGTTTTTAGTTATAGCCCTTGGGCCAAACTATACTCCCAGAAGCCGGCCAGAGTCCATTGGCCGGCCTAAAACCTCCGTTACTAATCGAGCGTTCCGGGCACCTATCCCCTGCAAAATAGAGTACAGGTCCCGCTGTGACCAAATTTCAGAAGCCTCCCAGGTGCGTTCTAGTAGTGGCTCGGTGTAATAGGATACTGTTGCGGTGGGGCCTCTGGTGGGGCACCCACCACCTTCCTGCAGTCAGCCCTCTGCCTTTTCCTCCTTCACCTTCACCATCATCACCACCATAGAGCAATTCATCCGCATCACCCACAACAGATACTTATCACGGGCGTGGCAGTGAGGCAATAGTAGGGGTCCAAATGGATATGTGTGGATCTGCGAGGTGTGGGAAGCCAGGGCTCGCAGGCGCAAAGGGAATACCCTGGTGCAGGGGCCACACCAGAGTGGGGCCACTGCAGGCTCCGCAAAACCCACCAAGCAGCTATCTAGCTATCTCCACGTGACCAACCTCCTGACCACATGTCACGGCTATGCCCGTGACAATACTATGAACTAGTCATTAGCGTGCCAAGGCCCTTTAGGCTTAGTGCCTCCGGGCGAAATAAATTCCATCCATCCATCCATCCATCCATCCATGAACTAGTCAAGAAAGATAGCATCGGCACATATATTGAACTGGGGTATAAACCACTATTTTGGGATCTGACAGTTGGACCCGCTGACGTGCAGGGGAGACAGTGGGGGGGGTGTCTCGATATTGCAGTTTTTCGTTTTACTTTCTCACGTGCAGGCCACGTCGTATTTAGATAGGCTTGCGGGTGCTTGCTCTCTTTCTCTCTCGGGAGAGGGGGGCAGGCGGGACAATCAACATTCTTTTCTGACGACGAGAACTCAGAGGAGTACACTAAGTGCAGACGGGAGAGGATGATGCTCTGACCGGAGGGATAGAGCTGATTGTTGTCAGAAGCGTGCCATGCATACGACGCCGGAGTCGCCTTGAGCCATGACTTGTTGAAGTCTTCGTTCCTCCCCCAAATTCACGACATCACCGTCACCAGACGTCGCTGACCAGAAGAAGGGTGTGGTGTGGTTGTGGATTTAGGTGCTTTGCACCAGTTCAGTATATCGCCGCCTGTCACGGGCGGCGCAGGCAGATAGTTCAATGACAGTGTATTTGGGCTAAGCTACAGTCTGGGGCTCTATTCTGTCGGTACGGGCAGGCTTGATAGTCAAGACGTAGCTCGAGGAGCTACACCCTCCCGGCTTCCCCATGCTCTAAACCCTCCGCAATGAGTCTCCATCGGCTTTGGCGTGCAAAGAGACCTCACAGTTTGGTGATCCGACGTCCAATCAGTGGTGGGGCATCGATGCTGCAGCTGCAGCGGCCTTGATGATTGCCGCATCGGGA
>JAPEUS010000038.1:0-101090 GCA_027946355.1 Collariella sp. IMI 366227 | reverse complement strand
TCAGGAGTGGTTTCACGGAACTGGAGCAGCAGCACAGCAACAGTAGGCTGCCGGATGCCTATGTGCTGCCGTGGTGCGTTAGCACCTCAAAGCCCTGAAGATGCTGAGGGAAGTCTCGACTGCCGGGTGACGATCTCCCGCTGGCGGGTGGTGTCGACGGTCGAGGCAACAATCTGGAGCCAGGACTCGACGAAAGAGGCCTACTAGGCTGCTGGAGAGGCCACCCCGCCGCTAATTCCGCAGCAGGGTCATCAGAGGGTCGCAATTTCGAGATGTTCCGAGGACGACCATGCCGGTCATGAGTTCCTATGGTGCCTATGGATGCTACCGCGGGCATGTCCCTGCGTTCTCATCGTAAGGCTGTAGATCGGTTCGAGCACGTGTTGAATATCGTTGACGAAGCCTCCAGTCGTCAGTTGTCAGGTGATCCCAGATGAGGTAGCTGTGACGAGGTGCACCACAAGATCGGGCGCCTACAGGTACTTGAATTTCTGCTGCTCTCCCAGGCCCGCTTTATCATGAGATATGTCGAATCTCCACTGCGTCGCGTTGTTCCTGCCGTAGCTCGAGCTCCTGGAAGATGCCTCTGAGACGGATGAAGTCCTCAAAGTCACTACACTCCTGAGCTGATGTTCCGGAAAGTCACTACGTTGTGGTGATGCCTGATGAACTTGACAATGTTGTGAAGCCTTAATTGGCCCTTTGCACTGCCAATGCTCGAGGCCCTTTCTGCAATTGACCAAGAGTATCATAGGTCAGACTGACCGAAAGCGTCATATCCTCGCCGAAAAGGAAGGCCTTTGCAGCTAGGTTTAAGATGTGGCTGAAGCATCGATCCGTCGTGCCTTGACATCGCCAGTCGTCCATCTTGGGTATGAATCGAGGGAATAGAGACCGTAGGCAGGCGTCGTTACTTGAGACATTATCACAGACTGCTACGCCGAGCCTTGAGCCGATTCCCAATCCTTGATGACTTTCAAGGGTATTAGCGATGTTCTCGCCGGCGTGAATGCCTAGCTGGCGTCGGAAGCCGATCAAGCGGTTCTGCTGACGATATTCACGGTCGAGGAAGTGTGCGAAGATCGCAACGAATGCCAGGCGGTTTGGAGAGGTCCAGAGGTCGAAGCTGACATGAATTGACGTCTGGGCACTGTTCAGTTCACTTTCGACGTGACCCTTGCTTGCCCGGAAGATTTCTGGCGAGATCCTGACTGAGTGTAGTCCTTCCGAGTGGCTGTTCCGTGGCTAAATTTAGATTGTAGCTTCAAAGACTTCGTCATGAAGGATTCGACAGATGTTGATCGAGAACCGAGAAGTTCAGCCTCTTCACTCCCGTCAGAGAGAGTCTCCGGTGACCCTATGTTCCCTGTAGCGTTGACGTTCAGCGCCATTCCAAGGATGCTGGTAGTTGAATAACATACTTCCTCAGATGGTCGATAGCTGAAGATGTTGACTGCGCTTTGAAGAAGGTGGCTTTCCTCGCTCGTCACAAGGCCGGCATGCCCAGAGATACTCCTGACAGTGTCATCTGGGTTCAATTCGGCCAGGAAGAAGCCCTGGGTCCCAATCCAGCTCCGACGCCCTTGCTCTTCTTCTTCTGTATGTGCGACTCGAGAACGAAGCATGCGCCGCTGCCAAATGATCTTCGGACGTCAGATATCGTGGAATCGCCCACAGGCGCATTCTGGCTCGCCTCCTCGACCTGTCTGGTGATATTAGGGCGTGGGAGGCTTGGTCGTTGCTGTCCCAGCAAGGAGAACGCCGAGGGGTTTGTCCGCGCGCTGAGGCTTGACGGAGCCAGAGGAGACATTGGAAAGGGTCAAGGTGGGTGTTATTACTAAACCATGAATTATTTACATATTCTAACGGCAAAGGAAAGTTAACAAGATTCTAAATCTAATAATATTAAATAAACTAAAGCATATATAAAATACTTTATATTAAAGAGGATCTAGATTGTTGGAAAGAATGAAACCCACATTCAAACATAGAATCTTTTTCCTGATAAATCAGGCCCGGCGATCAGGGTGACGAGCCCCGGATTGAACTATTGATCCGAAGTCGGGAATCGGAATATCTCTTTTCCGGCATGCCAGGACATTCAGATATCTGCAGATATTCTTTTTCTATAGTTGATTTGATTGATCTGAAGCCTGCTTGGAATTGAATTGAATTGAGCTGAGTTGATTAAAATAATGGTCTGGAATCTGATCTGACGGCAGCGCTGCGTGACTGAGATTGGACATGAGCGAGTCTTAGGGGCTATAGGCCGCTGACCCGGGCGTGTTCATTAAAAGAATTTATTTCATGTTCAGGAGACAACAGCGGAACCCCCGAAGACACCATCTTACTGCAGGGAAGCGCCTGATCGCGCTGACTTGTCACCGGAATCAGCACCATGGTCCGACTCACAGACGTCCGGTGTTAATGGCATGAGAAGCGAGTAGATGCGGAACCGTATTTTCAGCAGAAGCTTCCTGAAGAGTGATGAATGTTCCGGCTGTCAATGGGTGTATCATCCCATAAAAAATCGATATTCATGATCGTTATAGGCGGTTGGGTATCCTCGACGGGGTTCCATCTTGCGGATGGCTGTTGTGCAACTGATTCTCTCGTCCACACGTCGAAGAGTGAACTTCCATAGTATTGCAGCTTTGCGCTAAGTATATGCCAAATTCTTCTAGTTATGTTGAAAAGCGAGTTACTGATCTCTCCCAAACTTGCTACCTGGTGTTTTCCTGGTAGCAGCGCAGTTCCGGCTGCTCGAGCTCTCTCACTTGTATTTCAACAGAAGAAAGGGAAACTCTGTTTTGAGAATCAAATTTCAACAAAGAAAGCAAATATCTGGCTGAGCGACTATATACCTGCGAATCAAAGTGTTGCACTCAATGCCCGAATGGATCCAGAGGCCTGAACATACGCAGATCAGATCCAAGTTACTCGGCCAATTCCCCAGGAACATCCTCATTACAGTGCTGAGACAGCGCTTGAATACAATTCAGGCAGCAGACTACATCCTGGGTATTCCTTCCTTCACGCCTACACATCTATTGAAACGTCCCAATTCTCGTACAGAAAATATGTTTGAACATTTGCTCCGCTCCACATTGGCGCGGCCCGTGGAGTGACTCCTTCAAACAGTGGCCTGCGCAACCCGCTCTCCATTGGTTCCGGTTGCACCAGTTGTGGCACCAGTCGTCGTGGTCAGGGGGCGATCCTTCTCAGGATCTCCAGAGGCAACGGTCTCTGGTGGTGCGCCGGGAGCTCGCCCACATCAGCGCCTCGAGAATGGTGTTGAAAAACAGGAAGAGCTGCATCGTAGGTCAGCAGTGAGAAACCATGCTTATCAACGAAACGTACAATCCAATAATGTGAAATATTGAACAGTGTGCAGAGACCGCAAACGGTTGACCAGGGGCGGTGAGAAGTAGCGGCAGCGTCCACCACTGTAGTCTTGCGACGAGAAGATGAGCGACGTCAACCACAGGTATGACAGGGCCATGTCAGTGGCAGTGCGTATCCGCAGTACGACTTGAGCAATGGCAACACCATGATGAAGAGATAAATAAAGAGGGTGACGACGGCCTGTCAGAGTCAGCGGAGCCCTATTAAAAGTCGTGGACCGCTGCCTACAATGACTTCATTGTACGCAAATGGGTGCCGGTAGCCCCAGTGGCGAATAAAAGTTACGATAAAATTCACGTGATGATGGTGGACGAAGCAAGAATTAAGAAGTTGTTGAGACTCAGCAGGGTCCGCACCATGCGGCCACTGAAGAAGCCCGTTCCGGTGTCCATTGCGTGGCTGTATGGATGTTTAGTGAAGTGTCAGAATGGTTGGGATCGGATGGCAGCAAGACGGTAGCAACAGAATGATGGAAAGAAGAAGGTCAGTCAAACATCAATTCTGTCTTATATGTCTGCTTTGCCATTCTTGAAAGGCGGGAGCCTCTGGCGAGTAGGGTTTACCAGCATCGTCATTCGAACGTTTTTTACAAAGGATCATGGGCAAGATCCGAGTCATCAACAATGTCTGAGCATCGCGAAGCCGGGCTGAATGACGTTTTGCCAGCTATCGCATCCGACGAGGCGGTGGTTAGTAGACGGAAGGAAAACGACTGGATGACGACAGCTTCACCAAATGGTGGGATGATCCCTGGTTTGCAAGCCTCAAGGTTCCCGCAATCTGGACGACTGGACTGGAACCTAGTGGTTCCGGAGGAAGCATCACGGACCCCTTCTCCGACATGGCCTGCCAATCAGAGAAGTGTACGGCTGCTGGTCTTTTGATAGTGGTCAGCAAAGGAGCAGGGCTGGCCACTGGTCATCTTTAGTTAGTTCTGCTTCCAGCAATTGGAGACTAATGATATGGTGCTGGCACTAACAAGTGTCATCTGCCACCTCTGAAAACGAGGAGATGTTGTTTAGTGGCCATTGTGAAGTCTGCAAGAAACTCCGCTGCCACGTGAATTGAGAGCGCAAAGCTGGCTGTACCAAAGTGTTTTAAAATCCCACAGCTCAATAGGTGCCTCGGCTCCTGAAAAACAAAATAACTGTCATCACGGCTTACTGCAACCTGAACAAACGAGGGAGCAGATAACACAAATTTCAAATCATATAACTATTATTATTATTATTATTCCTACACCACTGTGCCCACTGCAGTATGTCGGACCTTCGGACATTTACTATACAGGAAAACCGCGCCCTTGCGGGCTCGGTGAAAAACCTATACCGATGATTAAGGGAGAAATCAGTAGATGAGCCTGCGAAATACAAAAGAAGGCCTCTTGGCCTCCGACCGATGGGAGTCAGATTGCCTACTCAGCTCGAGCTTCCTAGCCAAGCTGTACATCAGCAGTCTTCCTGAATCCATCAGCCAGCCCAGTATCCTCCTCGTCAGCCGAGCAGTTGAAGGACTGGCACCCTGTAGAACAGAGTAAAAGTCCCGTCGCGTCCTGACTTCTGCTCTCTCCACGTCGAGTCAACGGTGGGGCCAAACACCACATCACCAGGTGTTCAACAGTCTCCGCGCCTTCGCCGCATTCGCAGCAGGGCGTCAGCACACTTGGGACTCCCCGTTTGAACAAGAAGTCCCGGAGGCCTATGTCCCCAGTTCGGACTTGGACCAACAACGAGCTCTTCGCTTTGCTTAGTCCCTCGTGCTTCTTAAGAGTCTTGTCCTTGCGAATAGAGTCTTCTGCTGGTGGTCGAGGTCGTCCGCTGGTCTCGTCGTCGCCCGACCATCTCGTCCCTTTAGCCATCTTTCTCTCCAAGCCTCCTCGGCTACCCTGTCCGTGTCGGTGGTTCCCCCGGTCCAACGTGCTATTACTCCTGCGGCCTCTTCTACCGCTGTCGGCCTCTGTGGCCTAAGGCCCGTGGCCGGCCCCTGTTGCTCGGCCTTAGTAGAACCTCCGGCGTATCTTGCTGCAAGCTGCATGGACAATGGTCCTGGGGCCTTTTGCCTCCTTGGCCGTTGCCGAGAGCGGGTTGTTGAAGCCTGGTTTCGAAGTCGGCAAGTCGTTTGTTGAGGTATAGGTCTAATGGCGGCACCCATGTTTCTGTCTCAAGATTGCGGATTGGAGTGGACTTGAAAGCTCCTGCCACGATCCGCAAGCAGGAGTTTTGAGCCTTCCCAAGATCCTAGGTGATCCTTCGTTGCTGGCTTGCCTCCTTTTTCCGTGGGGATGTGGAAAGATGAAGCCCCATAAGCTAGCGCCGACCGGATGCATTTTGAGTACACCTCCCGTGCCTTAGCCAGACCCAGTCCCACGTCTTGGCTGCGATTCTTGACAGAGCGTAGCTTTGGGTCACCAGTTTCCGTTCCACTGCCCCCAGGTGAGCTTTCCAGTTGAGCCTCCAGTCCAGCCAGACACCTAGGAACCTGGCTGATTCTGTCGGCTTCACTGGACTGGTGCCTCTCCCCCGGCTGGGCGAGGTCTGGCTGGTTGGTCCACTGCCGTCGTCCTTGTTGAAGTGAATCAGTTCGCTCTTCTCTCGGAGCGAAGGCCATCCTCGGTGTCCGCCCACCGCAGACATGTCTCCCAGGCCGCCTCCAGCTGTCGGACGTTGGTCTCGGGTCTCGACCAAAGACCAAGAGATTGGTGTCGTCTGCAAAGCCAGCTATCGCTAGGTGGGGGTGTTGTTCTTTTAGCTGCTTGTATAGAGAGGCGATATAGAGAATGAAGAGAGCTGGAGAGAGGGGAGAACCCTGAGGCACTCCAGCCCGTATGGCTGTCGGGGAGGCTGCCTGGCCGTCAAAGTGAAGGGTTGCCTCTCGTCCGGTTAGCCAGTCTTTTGTCCATAGGACCAACCACCTTGAAAGCCCATCTCTCGAAGAGTGGCAAGTAGTCGGGTATGGTTAACCGTGTCGAAGGCTCCTGAGATGTCCAGCTGGAGTAGCGATGCTGTTGCTTTCTGCCTCCACGCTTCTTGAACCTGAGCTACTACTAGTCGGACCGCGAGCTCTGTTGACCGGTGTGCTCTGTTGCCCATCTGTTCGTCTGGAAGTAGGCCGTTGGTCTCTGCGGCTCTGGTAACCTTCTCAGCCACCACTGACTCTATTACTTTCCCGAGGGTTGGTAGTAAGGCGATCGGCCTGTAGCTTCCTGGTGTCTGATAAGCTAGCGGAGTCTTGCCCGGCTTTGGCAGAACCACGGTCTTTGCTCTCTTGAACCGGCTTGGAAACCAGCCTAACTGCAGACACCTTGTAGCTAGTATAGCCAGTACGTTGACCAGCGGCTTTCCACACGCTTTAAAGAAGCCTGTAGGAAGCAAGTCTTTGCCTGGTGCTTTCAGGGGCTCGCCTTTCTCATCGCTTACAATTTCGGCCGGCGTTACCCTCTGTTGGACACTGAACCTTGGCTCTCAGTCATCAAGGAAAGCTTGGTCTCGGATATCGGTAAGGTTAGCTGGAGGGTTTGGAAAGAACCTCCTAGCTAGTGCCTCGGCCTTCTGGCTGTGGTCCGTGGCTGTCATCTGTCCCGAGGCGTCTCTGAATGCTGGCAGCCTCGGAGGTTCTGGTGGTAGAGCTTCGTAGTCTGGCCCATCTCTCGAAGGCCCACATCTTGTCCGGCTTCTTCGCCTCGCTTGCCTCCTGAATCCCATCCCTCAAGCTCTTGTCCGGGCCTTCTGGATAGCTTTAGTACGTTCCTTGAGCCTCTTGTTTAGCTCCTCCTGGTAGTAGTCTGTGTGGGCCTGTCTGGCTAGTCTCTCGGCCTTCCTCGCCTCTCGAGCTGCTTGCTCAACCTCCAGAGTCCACCAGGGAGAGCTGAATCCGTAGTTCGCCTTCTTCTGAGTGCTTTCCTCTGCAACCCAAGTCAGCCAGCCCACCAGATCGTCAAAGCTTTGCTAAGGCCCTCGACTGTCGGATCCTAACCGCTAAGCGGTTGGGACCTGGATCTGTAGGCCAGTGACTCTGTAGAGCAGTTTCGACTCGGCTTCTACTCTCCCCTTGTCCATATTCTTCCAGGACCGCCCAGCTGGCTGGGCCAGCCTCAGTCTATCTCCTTCTTCTATCTCGAGTGCTTGTGGGTAGTGGTCTGAGTTGCCGCGGCACTTCTCGCCATTGTACACTGCTTGGAGTTCCTCTGAAGTCAGATGTGATCGATAGTTGACGTACGGCCTCGCTGCTGTCGCCCAGGGGCTCGGGTAATTGCTCCCCTCGGCGTCTGGAGACAAGGCCCCACTGGGCGCTCAACCGTAGCAAATCCTCGGCTCCTCTCTCGTACCTCCCAAACTCGTCCCATAGTGGGTGATGTAAGTTGAAGTCCCCTGCTAGGACTACCGGGTAAGCCGGCCTTGGCCGGCCTGAAAACGCCTGGCACCTCCTTGCTGCTCGGTGGGTTGTAGATAGACCACAGTTCGGCCCGCGGCTTCCTGGCCAAGGTCCACCTCTGGGAACCATACACGGCACCAGTTTTCTGAGACCTCAAAATCTCACTGACCGGCCTCGAATTGCTTGCTGATGTATATTGCTGCCCTGCCCTCGAGCTGGAACACCAGATGGTATTTGCTGCTTCAGGGGCAATACGTGAACCTTGTCTCTTTGTTGATCCACGTTCCTGTACTGCGAGGAGGTCGTATCTGGCTTCCTCAAGCAAAACTTCCAGGGCTTGTTTGTTTCCTTCGGTGTTCCTCAGAGCTTAGAAGGTACATTCATGAACAGAAATCGCAACGCCTTTTTCTTTTTGCCTCAGACAAATGTACTAATATTGCTTCTACTTCTCAGAACCATAGGCACTTATGCTTCTGTATCCCGAGCAGTTTTTTCTCAGCTCGAGCCGCTTTCTTTGCCCGTTTTCAGCCTTCTTTTCTTTTTCGACAGGCAAGGAAACTCGCTATCAGGACCGACTAGGAAACGTCCCGAATAAAACACTGCTAGAATTACCAAGGCTATCATCATCGGAAGCAGTCAAGTGCATATTGATACACCTCGTTGTATGGAAGCGGGTTTTCTGGTCCCACGCCACGAGCAAACTCAGAAAACCGGAAAATGATTCGGACCTGCAGCTGTCAGTACTTGCGTCTCGAAGACCCGAGTCCGAGGATAATCTTACCGTAATAAAAACCAGTACGCCATACAAGGCAAACAACAGTGGTTTCCAACTCTCCCTAGCATCGACATCCCCAGCCCTGGAGCAACGCTTTTGGAAGGCAATCATCAGACCAACAAATATGACGATGAAGAGCTCCTGAACACCCATGCCCGCAAGGTACACCTTAAGACCAATATCCACAATCTTGGAACCCCGGTGGCATGTGGCCATGCAAACGCCGGCGATCTGCGCAACAAAGCTGAAGATATCTCCCACGACAAACCACCGGGCAATGGCTGTCGCACGGAGACCTGCAACTTTGCCTTCAGGGTGCCAGTAAAAAACCATCCTCGCAAACGTCATGTAGACAAATGCGTTGATCCATAGGGGAGCCGGGAGGAACAAGACATTCCAGACTGTTGCGTAGGCAAGTTGTTGTTGATCCCTGGCACCCAAAGCGTGAATGACAAATGCCAGTGTTTCCCAGACACCGCCCATAATGAGCACCCACGCATATCTCTAGCCCAAAGTCAGCACAAAACAAGGTCGAAGTTGCATAATCGCCGGGAACTACTGACCTTCTTAAAGACCACAGCCTCAAAGATATGAATTCCTGTCAATATGCCAAAAATGACCGCTACAGCTACTGCCGGTGCAAACTGGGGGTCGTAGTTGTAGTATGAGTTGCAAGCTGTGACCGGAACGTTGCCGTTTACGCCTGGCGTCGCATACTCGCAGTTTTGAGGTCCGTCTTCATCATCCGAGTCATCCCAGTCGTTTCGGGAAGCCAGCGTGCTCGCCTTTCCCACAAGCTGAAGGATTGACAACATCGACGGATCGTGGGAGGAAAACAAGAGGGTAAGCGGGGTGCGAATTACCGGGGTACTGAGAATCAGTGGGTAGAACAAAACAAGCTGCGCTTTTTAGAAAAGACAACTTCGGGGGATGTAGAAGATGGTTGACAGACAACATCTTGTTCTTTCAAAGAGCGATGTTCAATACTTAACAATGCACAACCCAAGACATTGTGGGCACGACGCTTATTAAAAGAGCTCATCGCCGTGCGGTTTCCCGCGTCAAAGGATTCAGACCCTTGAAACATGCCGTGACTGGTGGGCGTCGCGGTCACGCTTTGCGTCGACCCATTGTAATCCCCCCCCACAGCACACAATATCCGTGAAGGCTGAGGATGGTTGCAGTAGCATCGCTGGTTCTCATGCCAAGCTTCCAGGAAGAATCCCTGCACGTTGAGCCAAATTTGCTTGCAATCAACCCAAGACTGCGTCGACTTCCGCCTCGTCGTCATCGTTGGCGGAAGAGACGCGTGGCCACGCGCAGTGAGGCTAAATCGGCGGATGTTGTTCCAAATAAAACGTTGATACATCATGATGTGGGCTTAGGTAAAGGAGCTATTTTCACCTGATGATGCTTGGCTCAGGTTGCCTCTTTTTAAACTAGTAATCTGTCTCCATTTCTATGCTGGCAGCTCCAGCCCAAACTCGTGGGTACGGCGGCTCGCCGAGCTTGACAAAAGCCTTTTGGCTCTGAGTCCGGCGGATGTTCAACTGCCAGTATGATGACATGAAGAGGAGAGAGCACTTGTCCCAGATGGGTTGTTCTTTTTAGTAATATCTTCAGGCTCTCTCCACCACAGCCGGAATTATCAGCACACATTGACAATGACCTTTGTACCCCTGCTTTCTTTAGGAACTGCACCGTTCAGACTCAAAGACAACCATCAGCCGCTGCGGACCTTTTACGTCATTGAATTTACAAAGCCGTGCATTGATGGGTCCTGCCGTCTGAAAATTGGGATAGAATACGGAGTATTGTTTCGAGGTATCGTGGGCAGGGGCCTTGCAGGTAAACCAATGTATCGGGTGCTTTCAGAAGAAACCCATCCAGGAGAGCTCAAAGTCTAAGTCAAGTTCCGCTAAAAAAAAATCCTTTAAACTAATTTCTCCTCTATTCGTGCTTTCTCTCACAGACGCGTCAGCTCTGGTGTCCCGTCCGCGCGGCACGAGAACTTCCGTCTCCACAAAGCACTTCACCAGGCCCACCTCCCTCTTCTGTAGGTGGAACCCCTTAGCAATATTGTCGAGCAATAACCGGTGCGTGAGCATAAAGGTGGGATCAACTGTTCCATGCTCAAGCATCTCGAAGATCTTCTCCCAATTTATCTTCGTCCGTTTACGTCCTCCTCTCAGGGATAAACGTACCCTCGTGAAATAGAGCCAAAGCCGCATCGCATCCAATGAGACGGACACCGCGCTCCATGAGCGACCCGACGTTGAAATCGTTCGTGACTGCAGCAGTCAGCTTGGGTGTATTGCTTTCTGCTAGGAAAGAATTTGCGGTCAATGTGATCACCAACAATTCCCACGGCGCCAAACTCTCTTGACGTGATACACTCGTTGATCATCTCGCTCATGTCTTGCTCCACGCCAATCATCAACTCCAGCTTGTGCGCCCACCATTTGGCATACTCCCCGCCGGTGGCATCAATGCTGACACCCACTCCTCCCGGCACTAGCTCGTGGATTTTGAACGGCAGTGTCTCACCGCTCTTGAGGATTACAAAGTTGATGGTCTCGAGCCTGTCCAACTTCGATTTGGCAAAGTCCGTCCGCCAATTGTTGTCAATCCCAATAACACGTTTTACCCCCTTGAGCAACACCCAGTAGCATGTCATTATACCGATGGAATCGAGGCCCCAAATCGCGACGCAGTCATCCTTTTGAACCCCGGGGTAGGTCATGTTGTGGTACGACGTGGGAAGAACGTTTGCAAGGAATAGTCCAGCGATTGTTAGCATGGGCGAGGAACGAAGAGACCCAACATACCCTTTTTGTCTGGAACAGAGAGGAAGTTTCATCAAGTTGTTGTCTGCCAGCGGGGCTCGAACGTACTCAGCCTGACTGCCAGCGTAGCCCCCGGTGAAGTGAGAATATCGCCGCTCATCTGGGACCCGTAGAGTTGCTTGTGCAACGTGGAGGCGTTAGTATTTTCGTTTTGCAGGCAGTTGTGAGCTTTTGCTTGCACTGCCCGCACAAAATGACAAAGCTGTTGACGACTCACTCCCCTGGCACCAGCTTGGTCACAACTGGACCAACTGACTCGACCACCTCAGAATTCGTGGCCGAGGATGCCGCCCTTCTCAACCTGGAAAACCACCCTGTGCATAAGATGGATATTACTGCCGCAGATGGTTGTTCCTGTAATCTTAGCGATAGCCTCATGCTCGCCGACAATCTTCGGGTTTGAAGTCTCAACTGTAACCTGTGAGCTTCAAATTGACATTGTCCCAGGGGCACCACTTCACATACTAACACGAACCTCATTCTTCTCCATTCACGCCAGAACCTTCATCTTCTACCCGCTATTATCCGCAAAATGGCCTCCTTCCCGGTCTGGCTTTGAGATGTTGTGTGGGCCACCCGGTTCTGGTCGCCATGTCCGAGAACCTTCTCGAGTTGCCTGGCAGCAAAGTTTTGAGCCACGGGGATAGTGGTGTTGTATTAATTGGTGGGTGGTGTAATTTCTTGCGTCACACATAGTGGTTTTATTCAATGTTTTCCATGTCTGATTATCCTCTCCATGTCCTAATACCAGCATTATCCGTAGGCTCGGCCCTTGTACTCTACAAGGTAATGATGACGTAAATGGATGGCCTACAAGGATCATGAACTTGACATCCCGGGCTCACAGGTATGTCTGGACACAAACTACTTGGAAGTCCGAGCAACGGTTGATTTGCACTTACTTCAGCTATCTCATCCTTTGTGTTGTCACTTCCCTTTTAGGCGTCTCCATTGGAGACCGTTAGTTTTCTGTTTATAAACTAAGGCCTGGAGCAGCTGCCTAGCGATAAGTTACAAAGTCTGTCCGAAAACAGTAACCCCGACCCGAAAAGGATCATCTTGGTTCCACGGGCCAATCTCAAAGGTTTGGTCGGGGTTGCTGCGGATGATGTCGCCGTGGCTGATGTCGTTGGTCCAGGAAGCGCCGGCGTCGGTGTTGGCTCTGCCAGCAAAAAGACTGGTTCTCAGTTGTTGCCTGCGGAGTCCAGGTGCCATCGAGTCTGGAAGCTGTGTATGACCGGAAGTACCGCCCTCCAGATCCAATGGACTCGATGATCATGAGGCGCTGGTCCTGGCTCTTGACATTGCAGACTTCGATAGCTTCAAAGAGGCTACCTGTAGCACTGCTCATGATTGTGTCGTAATGATTGCCGAAGCTCCCCGGGAAGTTTGCGATGGGCATGCGGGACCGGTAGATCTTGCCGTTATCCCCCCGTAAAGAAGGAGATACATGTGGGTGTCGTCGCCGATGAGGGCCTGGCCGATGGGGCCAGTGTTGAAATTGGCAATATTTCCAGTGAAGAAAGGAACCTCGGCAGACCATCCGTACATATTCGCCGGGTCGTTTGAGGTCCGGTAGTTGAACTTGTCGCGAGACCATTGATAGGCAAGGACCCAGGTGTTCTTTGGGGCGTAGAAGAAGCGCGTGGGTGCGACGGTGTTGAACTTCATTGCGTTCCGGCTCGCTCTACCTAGCTGTGACTAGTTTAAAAAAGGAGCCAAAATGGAAAAAGCTCCAGCCAGATCCAGGCGCTGGTGTAAAGAAGGACCCATATACGAGATGCTGGCCCTTGTAGAAGACGTGGGTGAAATCCTTGAGCGACTCCCAGCCAGCCTTCGATTGCGCCAAAGGACCTGTCAATTTTGATTTGTAGGTTGATGGAAGTGGGCATTGGCATTCGACCATCGGGAACACTGACGCGAGCAAGGCGACAGTCAGGGCGGTTGCCGAGCCGAGGTCGATGATACCGAGCTTCATTGCGTTCCTGATGTCGAAATGGGCTGCGGCAGATGGGGCGGATGAGCAACATCATGACTGCAAAGCGACAACTGTTGAACCACTGCATAGTGAAATGTAGCAATAGATTCAGCACCAAATATCACCACCAGGATGGAACTCAAAGGTTTGTTTAGGTGTTCTTGATGTTCTTGATTGGGGGGAAAAAACTCTCCTCCTGGCTATGACACGCAGATCAAAGTGAGGTAGATATGCACCAACTCAGCGGTGGCTTTATGCACCCTGAGGTTCGACAACAACAAGAAGCATCCTTATGACCCAACCTACCGGACAATGATTTCCCGTCGAGAGGTGGATGGGTGCAAGTCTTTCCGTTATTGCTTCAATGCGTGTCGGTGCTGTCGCACTGAGCTGCCCCTTTGAGTCTCTTTTGTGGTAACATAGCTCCGAAAATTTCAGATTTGACGGTCTTTTGTCTCCGTATCTGCATTTGCCAACTAATGACGGAGAATGTTTTGGTGAAACACGACATGTGTCGGGGTTGAATGTGATTGACGGATCTGGGTCCCAATGCACCATCATCAAATGATCAGAGTGAAAGCAAAAAGAATCGCGCCCATTCTAGGTCTCAGCTACAAGCCACCTGTATGCTTCTTTATATGGTACAAGCCAGTCCGTCCCCATTGCTTCCATCAGACAGAAATCTCCTGTGTAAACCTCGAGAGCGAAAAAGCTCTAAAGGCGGCGTGATGCCAGGGTCTTGGGCTGAAGTGGGACCGCCCGCTTAGGTCAACGGTTGTCTCCACCCGCCAGGGGACCCATCGTCGCTAATCTGCGGTTCTTTTCCAAGCACAGACGTGATGCACCATCCGCAAGTTTGTGACGAGCTTAATAGGCGTAGAGGAGGAGGAAGGCAACCATGAGGGCGAACAAGCCGGTGGCTTCGGCAAAAGCAAAGCCCAGGACGGCGTAGGAGAAAAGTTGGCCTGCAATTGACCCGACCCATCAGCTCATTTCGTCTGTGTAACTTGGACGTGTCGCGCAATCTTACCTCTCATCGAAGGGTTGCGAGCGACGCCATTGATGAGCGCGCCAAAGACGGTGCCAATGCCAACACCAGCGCCCGCGAGACCAATGGTGGCGGCACCCGCACCGTGCACCTTGGCAGCCGTGATGAGCGCAGCGGCTGTGGACTCGACGACGACGCCGCGGGATTGCATCGCACCGCGGATCATGGTGGACGCGAACGGGGTCCGGCTGCCATTGAGGAGCAGGCCGTGACGACCAGTCGCCTGGCGCGCAGTGGAGATGATGGAGCTTGGGATGCGAGCTAGAATCGAGACGATCTGGTAAATAACGCAATCTGGGATGGTTGGCCCACTGTGGTGGAGAACGTACCCTGGCCCGGAGCCGTCGAGATCAAACGAGAGGGCTGCCTCAAGCCCGCGCGGGCAACGGCGCTAGCAAACTTGCTTGAGGCGAGCATTTTTGAAGAGGAATTGATGAAAGGTAGTGGGTTGGACGAGGGCGGGTGGTGATGGATGGAGATGGATGAAGCAGGTAAATAAGGAAAGAGAGGAAGAGAGAGCAGGAGCGGAAGCGAGAGGGGGTGGCAGCTGCCAGTCGGCCAGTCTGCGTGCGGGGAGAGCTCCCTCAGGCAGATTGAGGTGTCACAACATGGACGAAAATGGAAGGAATGGGCTGCGAGGGCGTCGACGGCTGCACACTGGCCAATGGCAGCGAGGAGCGTCCCAGACCTTAGGGCTTTTCCGGGCCGTGCAACTGAGGGCAGCTCCTGAAACAGCGCAGGTTGCATGGAAGCTGCCATTGGTGTTGGAATTTTTTCACACCTTGTGAACAATATCAATGTCGCGGGACCAATTCAACTTACAAGAGACGCGATGTGAGATGGATTTGGGAAGATCCTCGAGATCTTAAGGCCAAAACCCAACAGGCCCTGTCCTTTGCTCCACTTCCCCACGGGGAAATGGGACGGGAGGGCGCTAAGACCATTCACAGAGGCCAATGGCAGCTGGTTTGTGGGGCGAGAAACATTTTCGCGAACAAATCTGCGAAAGCGACTGTGCTGCTCGCAGTGGGACTTTGTTTTGGCCTCAAAGGGAAATATCAGGCACACACTGCATCACGGGCCGAGGCAATGCGCGATGCGCGTTTAAGACATTATAGCAACGCCTGCCGCTGCATTCCGAGACTCGAGAGAAGTATTCTGTCATTATTATATGGAAAGATCTGGTGCTAATCTAACGCCTGCTCAGGTTGTCCAATGTGCGTGCTGGTCCTGCACATAAGTAAAATACACTCTAGGCCTAGCATCCCCGACTGCAGTCGCCAATTGGGTGCGGCTTTTGACATAGACGGGCGTGTCTTGACATCCTCAAGAACGGCGACCCGTACTCCAGCCAGCCAGCCTTCGGGTCCGGGACAGCCACGCCCCCGTCCCACATGGAATCCGTCTAGTCTGAGGCCGAACCCTCATGGTTGAAGCATAATGTCCGCCTGTCCAGCACCCGCCGCTCTTGTCATGCTTCCCGCTCCAGGTTTCGCCACCTTGGGGTAGTTGAAAAAGTCAAAGACGTCGATGTTGTCGAGCTCGCTTAGAGATACCGACTGCGAACATGTTTCGTCTAGGCCCGAGCGGCGTGTCGACGATGTGATGCCGACGATGTCGTATGCGCTCCTGTTGGGCATCGTGTCAGTAATCACTACAAGAAGTTTCGATTCGGGCTCACTCACTCTCTCATCACAGCATACAGCACGCCGCCGTGCCGCCCCTTTTGCGTCACCCGCGCGAGGATTCGCGCATAGTTGTCGGCCACCTCCCAGTACTGCCCAACGTACGTCAGGATGTCGATGAAGAAGTCAATCTTGCCATCCACGGGGCAGTTTGTGGCCGACGCGTGGACAATGAGCAGCCGCGCGGCAGTCCACAACGAAAACGCAAACGGAGGACCGACGAGATCCAATCCGTTGGCGTCGTAAACGTCCTGCGTGATGTCGCGGAGGCTCTGCACCGCTGACAGGCACCGCTGCATGGCGTAGTGCGACGGCACGAAGAGGTGAGACCGCACTATCGGGTACGCCGCCGACGAGTGCAGCCGCACCACCGACGTCACGTACGCGCTGTGCAGCATGAACCAGTTGGCCACACGGCTCGCCGGATCCGAGTGGCAGAGCGCCGAGATGCGGCTGTACTCGCTCGGAAGACGTTGCAACCAGTTATCCAGCGCAGAATCTAGTGACCGGTATGTGTTTCGCCAACCCTCCATCTCCGTAGCCGATGACACGTCAATTGGTGTCTTGAGAAAGTCGTGCACCTGACTGAGGATGCGCAGGATCTGGCAGTGGTAGGAGAAGCTGCCCAGGTTCTCGGGCTTCTTCACCGCGTATATTGTCCCGCCACGGCCACTTTCTGGCGTCGGGTCGAGCGACCCGGTCTCCACCGGCACGTTTCTCGAAAACAGATCGTACGAACACGGAAGCATGCGCTTCATCTTCTTGTCGTCGAGCATAAAGTCGAACGTCGTTGTCGCCACCGTTGCGTACCGGTCGAGTAGGTACACCATCCAGCACAACCGCCTCCGACCCTCGTCCTCAATCCAAGACTCGGGCCTCCCTACCGCCACTCGCCGAACAGAGCCCGTGTGTGGAAAGTCCTCCCGCGCAGCCGACAGATACATGGTGTTTTCTGCCCAGAGGTCCAAATGCCGTACGTTCTGTGCCAATAGAGACAACAGGTTCCACCCCTGCGGCCCGTTGGAGGTGCCCAGCTCGTCGAGGGACAGGATGACAAGAGCCCTGAGTGCTGCGACGCTGACGTGCTCCATGGCGTAGATCATAACGGTATTCTTCGACACGGCGTGGTAATGGGCCTTCATCTCGGGTGTTAGTCGCAGGTCTTTGAGAAATCGCAGAGTCGTCGCGACAATGGCGTGCAGGAGGATGCGGTCGACCTCGCTCTGGGACGTCGACCCAAAAAACACGCCAAATGTCGTCTTGCGATCGAGGATCGGGCACCAGGTGTTGCAGTGCTTGAAGTAGAGATCTACCAGCGTGTAAATCATGTCCGGAGGCGGGAGATCTGGCCCCCCACAAAGCGATGACGAGTTTGCCCTCATTAGCGGTCCTCGAGGCAGATGGTTCGTCCCGTTGAAGGGCGACGACTCTCCGCCTCCACCGCCGCCCATGGACAGACTTGTCGGAGTCCCTTGAACTGACGACCGCGGGCCACCTTGCGGGCCAACTTGAAGTCCATCTTGTCTCTCCACGCCTTGCCACGATGGGCTAGGAAATTCTCCCGGACTCCTCCCTTGGATGATGGGAATCCCCACCGGGACACCTACTGGTCTGCTCGCCGCCCCAGCGCCCTCGGGATGCGGCGGATAGCCATCGACCTGCGACGCGTCGGGGTTGCTGACGGGAGGCGACAGTGTCTGCTGCGATGCACTGGCGTGATCATGGGCGATATGGTCCTCAACTCGGCGCCATAGCGTCTGCAAGAGCGCATCGACACGGTTCAGCTTGGTCTCGAGCTCGAGAGTGAAGCCGATGCGACTACCAGGTTTCTGTCTCTCGAGATAAACGCAGGTGCGGTTGTGGCGAGCACACCAGGAGCATGCAGGATCGGCCCTGTCACATTTGACCTTGCGGGCTTTGCACAACTCGCAGCTTGATGTCCAGCCGTATCAGTCGAGCTATCACCAGGAGTCACGAGTGATCAAGGGTGAGGGTCTTACGATGTCTTCTGATACTGGGTTCTCTTCCTCTTGTTGCCAGTGAAGGCGGGAGAGGCGGGTCCGTTGTGCGAGGTGTCGTCGCCGCTCGACCCGCCCTCGTCGTGACTGAAGCCCGAGTTCGGCTCGTCCTCGGCCATGGATACCGGATGTGCATTTGGCTCAACCATGTCCATTGCATGACACTGCAAACCGAAGAAAAACAAACTCCACACTGGGGTGGCCCCCCTTTTCTGCTCAGATGAGGAGCCCGAGACCTCGGCTGACCTTGACACCGGGGACTCGTCGCAGAGGTGTTTCGGAATGGGGCAGTTCGTCGGGGATGCTGGAAATAATTGCCTTGTTTGTGAAGGCCGCTGTAGCTGCGGAGGGGAGTGAGGGTGGCGAATGCAGTGAACGGCCGGCGATAGCGCACACCAAGGGCTGTCGTGGCCTCGCGCAGCTGTATCGCCGGGATGGGGCTGTACGTACTCGCCCTCACAGTTGGGGCTACAATGCGCCTGCTGGACGGGGCCGCAATCCGGATTCCAGAGGTCAGCCGGCACTGCGGCAGCGGCAAGGCAGGCTGTGATCCCTGCACCGGGGACGCTGGAACGCAGGAGCGGGAATAAATGAAGCTCGGGGTTGCTCGGCCGATGTCCAACAGTTCCTCCGTACGTGAGGCGGATGTTGCCAGTTCAGTGACTCGGTCGTGCCACCGAGGAGGCCGCAGGCACGTTGCTGGGCCGTTACTAATATATTGCGTGCCCACAGCGAGTGCGCTGGTTTGGTGGACGAGCAAACTATGTCGCCTCTGGTGCCGGAGATAAAAAGTCGTGGCGTCTCTGCTGGCCGGGAGTTCTCACTCTCTCAGCTCTCTGTGGGTGTTCCAGTTCCGGAACTCGCCCGCCCGGCTGCTCCGTCGACCGCTCCCTTTTTCACTCACACAAGAAGACGGACTCCCATAGAAACTCGTGAAACTGGCAATCCACTGCGGGTCAACTTTAGATCCTATGCGATGTTTGACTGGCTGGCCTCATCCCTCCACAGACATCCGCGAGTTGACGATCCACTCGAACTGGCCGTTGATGGTCTAGGCTGATCCATAGTGGATTCTGGATTGATAGTTTCTGGAATTTCGACGGTCGACCCTGGTCAAGCGGTTGAATCCTGCGAATTCGGGGATTCGGGGGGACTGTCAGCGACGAAGTGAGACGATGGATGAAAGAGGAAAAGCCTCGCTCCGGACCAGCCGGGCGTATGGGACGGGTGTGGGTGGCTCTTGAGCCCAAAATCCGCGACCGGGGTGTTCGGCCATGAGGTTTCCCCAACTGGAAAGGCTTTGCGAACCGCCTCAGACCGCCAAGGAGAAACGGGTGCTCCCCGCCGTTGCGCTTGACAGGGTCTTCTAGAATCCAGATGTTGCTGCGCCTGGAAAAACCCGTTTGGCAGGGTTCCCCACGATCGCCAACAAATTGCACAAACTCGGTGGACGCCGGACTGTCCGAGACTGTCTTACTGGTCGCAACAAGCAGTTGACGCCACGCGGTGCTGAACGTGACAATCCTTCGTCGTCAACGCCCGCCTCCACGCACACTAATCCGTTCTGCCGGGTCGACACATGGGCTGGCGTCATGGCTGCGTTGGTGCGAGGCTCGGGCCAAAGGTGACCATCCCGGTCGGTGCCATGGTGGGATGAGATTGAGCCAGGGTGACTTTCACCCGTCCCTGTCTCCCTGTCAACCTGCGGGCCAAGTCGGCGATACTGGCCATCCTTGATGCTCCAAACAACCCACATGTAAACCTTCCGCATGCGGTATACGGGATGTCGCGAGCCAACCAGAAAAGTAGACGCGGTGGGGTAAACAAGGTCCCACGGACAACCAATCAACGACAACAAGTCAGACTTTCGAGTTTCGACAATGAAATTTGAATAACTTCATTACATGCCAGCATATCGACTCGCTGCTACCGAACCCTGCGACAAACATCCGTGGCCGACTGAGTCTGTGGTCACAAGCTTGTTAGGGAATTTTTCGTTGCTCTCAGCGGCCGAGGCATCCTGGAGCCCAATGTCACATACCTGCATGATAAGATCCGCGTTGCACATGCCGCCATCAACGGCGAGCTCGGTAAGGGCTTTGCCGCTGTCCTTCTCCATCGACTTGAGAATGGCCTTAGTCTGGAAGCACGTCGCCTCGAGCGTCGCCCGCGCAATGTGGCCACGCTGAGTGTACGCCGTGATGCCGAAGATGGTGCCGCGGGCGTCATCGATCCAGTACGGGGCAAAGAGACCGCTGAAGGCCGTGACAAACGTGCAGCCGCCATTGTCCTCGACCGTCTCGGCGAGGGCACTCAGCTTGGGACGAAGTCTCGATAAAGCCAAAGTTGTTCACGAGGAACCTGACACTGGAGCCCGCGACGGCGATGCTGCCCTCAAGGGCGTACATGGTCTTGCCCGGGCCAAAATCGAAGGCGACAGTTGAAAGGAGGCCGTGGGTCGAAATGACGGGCTTGTCGCCGACATTGTACAGGAGGAAGCAGCCCGTGCCGTATGTGTTCTTGGCAAGGCCGGGGGTGAAGCCCTTCTGGCCGACAAGCGCAGCGGACTGGTCGCCCAGGCAGCCCATGATCTTCACGCCGTTAAGCACCGTGCTGGCCAGGGAACCGTACGCCTCGGGGTCGGCAGAGCGCACAATCTTGGGCAGCTTGACCTTCTTCCGATCGACGCGGAACCAGTCGATAAGCTCATCATCGTAGTCGAGGGTGTAGAGGTTCATGAACATGGTGCGGGAGGCGTTGCTGGGATCCGAAACGTAGACGTTGCGCGCCGGGCCACCGTTGAGCTTGTACACTAGCCAGCTGTCGATGGTACCGAAAGCCAGGTTGCCCTGCTCGTACACGTCTTTGACCGCCTGGACGTTCTCGATAAGCCAAAGCAGCTTGCCGACGGAAGGATAGGTCGAGAGCGGAAGACCGCAGCGGGCGGTGAGCTCGCCGGCCCCAATACGATGCTTGAGGCGGCGGATCAGGTCTTGCGAACGCGTGTCCGTCCAGACAATGGCATTGTACAGAGGCTTGCCTGTCGTCCGGTCCCAGACAACGGTCGTCTCGCGCTGGTTGGTGATGCCCACAGATACGATCTGCTCGCGCGAGTGGCCCTGCTTCTCAAACTTCTCGACGGCGCCGTCAATGCACTTCTCCACCGACGAGATGATCTCCTCGGGGTCATGCTCATGCCAGCTGCATTGCCAGTGCGTTAGCACAATGCGCCAATGGCTTGTAGAACGGAAGACTTACCCCGGGTTCGGGTAGATCTGCTCAAACTCGAGCTGGTGCAGAGCAACAACCTCGCCAGCACGGTTGAAGATGAGGAACCGCGAGCTGGTGGTGCCCTGGTCGATGGCACCGACGAACTGAGCTTGAGTGGAGGGAGACATGGCGGCTTTGAATCTACTCGGCAGCAAGGACTTAAGCATTCAGGAGAAGATGAAGCGAGACGAGCTTGAGAGACACGCAACGAAACGCGGGCAAGACACGACCAAAATCTGGGGTAAGAAGTTTGAGGTTGTGGGAGATGGGGCGGGGTGTGAAGGAAAAGACGAGGAGGTCGACAGGCACAGAGGGAGATACTAATACTCACGACTTTCACATGGGAGTACGTTTCTCCAAATCCCACGAATCATTGCGAGACTCGTGAGCTCCCTCGGTGGTACGCTGATTCTCCAAATGGGGGGAGCTCCTCAACGGGTCCAACCCCGCACTCGGTGGTGTGCTTGGCTTTTCGCAACCCCGCCGGCACCGATGTCCCCCATCCACCCGGCGTTGGAGCAGCCCCGGGGTGCCGGAAGTGTGGAGATGGGACGAGCGGGTGGAGAAATCATTGGCATGCAGATCCGGGGTTTGCTTGTGATGGCCTCATGGCAGGTCCACCAGAGAGAGCCGACGGGGCGACCCCTGCGGTCTCCTGTGGTCCCCTGGCACGGGGGTTCTAGAACGCAGCAATTTGCAATATCGGACGTTGTGATGGCCTCCGATATCCTTAGACCCCACAGGGATTCTTCGTCCCGTGAGCTTGTTGCTTCAGTTCGTGTCCATGTCTGTGGAATCGACACAATATTGACGACGGAAAAGAGGAGATTTTTAAACCCGCTAGCACTGCCTAGCAGGCACCTGGGCAGCCGGCAATAAGAGGTTGAATCCTGCAGGTGGGCATCACCACGGGTTGTTTCGGTGTGTACGACCGAAGCTGCAGGCTGACGCCGACCAATAATTCGCCCGCGTGCCGGTCGGTGAGGGAGGGTGGACCACCCGGGTCCGGGGTCACGGAAGCGTTCTTTTCAGACTTTTCTCGCTCTGGCTCTCAGCTCGTTCCTGCGAAGAACCAGCTCCACATGGCAGCTGGGTTGGACGTCTCGTGTTATGTCTGCTGATAGCCAGAAAAGCTCCAAAGCGTTCAACGGCCAGAGGCTCGGGGCCTCGGAGGCAGTGTGTGGTGGTACTTGCTCGCTGTCACTTTTCCGGAGGCGTTCGGCCTTTGCCTTCCAGCTGAGCGTTCCCGGAATTGGAAGGCGGCAGTCCGGGTCCCTGCTCCTTTTCCTCTGTCCTATACCCTCCATCATCATGTACTTCGTCATTGGATCGCACGCTTACCAGGTCGTTCTCTCCGCTCCCCCAATGCACAAGGGAAACTAGCACGTTGCCCCGGCCAGCCCCCGCCCCCAGACTCTCACGCATCGTGCCATCCTCTTCGCCTTCGTCCCCGCGAACCGCCACTCCTCGCAGCTCGTTCTCGACCAGTCCCAATCAACCCCCGTCCCTTGTCCTTCCCCGGGACCACCGCGCGATTTCCTGCTTCGCTAGCTCATCTGGCTCGGCATCTCCTTGTTCGATCCTCACCCCATGGGGAGAAGACGCATATAGATAGATGGCTCTCTTCCCCATGGGAAATAGATCTTGAACGACTCGTCCCCGGCTCGGAGCATGCGCCAGTTTCCACAACTCTCAAACTTCATCCTTTGCACCCAGCCTTTTTTTTTTTTCTAGAAGCAGCTTCCATTGTTTACTTGAAATATCTTTGATTTTACCCACAGCTTTCCGACAACCATGTCCATCCTCCCATCCTCCCAGGATGCAGTGTCCGAGTCTTCGAATGGCAAATCTGCCCCTGTCCACAAAATCGAGATGAGCGGTTTCGTCAGCCACGATGAGGCTGCTAACAGCGACGTGATGACTGCAGAAGAAGAGGCGCGCTGGCCCAAAATCAAGGCCCGCACCATCTGGCAGGATGGCTTCTCTGAGTTCCTCGGAACTATGGTCCTCATTCTTTTCGGCGACGGTGTCGTCGCTCAAGTCGTCCTTAGCAACAATGCCAAGGGCGAATACCAGAGTATCAACTGGGCCTGGGGGTAAGCTTCGCCACTCACATGTGTCTCTTCACCCCCCCAGTTTGCTGACTCCAATGGCAGCATCGGTGTTATGCTTGGAGTCTACGTCGCCGGCAAGTCCGGCGGTCACCTCAACCCCGCCGTCACGCTGGCCAGCTGCGTCTTCCGCGGCCACCCCTGGCGCAAATTCCCTGTCTATTTTGTTGCACAGGTTCTCGGTGCCATGACCGGCGCTGCCATTGTTTACGCAAACTACCGGTCAGCTATCGACGTCTTTGAGGGCGGCGTCGGCATCCGCACCGTCTCGGGCGCCACCGCCTCGGCCGGTGTCTTTTGCACCTACCCCGCCGCGTTCCTGACACGGACCGGTATGGTCTTCTCCGAGTTCATCGCCAGCGCCATTCTGCAGTTTGTCATCTTTGCGCTCGGCGATGCGAACAACATGGGCGCCGGACCTCTGATGCCTTTGATGCTTCTTTTCCTCATTTTTGGCATTGGCGCTTGCTTCGGTTGGGAGACCGGCTATGCAATCAACTTGGCCCGTGACTTTGGCCCTCGCCTGGTTAGCTACATGATCGGATACGGTTCTGAGGTGTGGTCTGCAGGCGGCTACTACTTCTGGGTAAGCCTCTTTCAGTGTCTCTAATTAGAAATTCAAGTACTAACCAAGCTTTAGATCCCCATGGTTATGCCCTTTGCCGGATGCCTCGCCGGCGGCGCGCTCTATGACCTTTTCATCTACGATGGCGATAGCCCACTGAACAAGCCTTATCTTGGCATCACCCGTTTCTTCCAGCCCAAGAGGAGCGTTTGGTCCAACACACACAAGAAGGCGTTTGAGTCCAAGGTATAGAGAAGGACATCATGGCGGAAAATCTGGGGCTTTGGGCATAGACGTCCCATTCAGCCTTGTTTCCAGCAGAAGGATCAACAACAGTGGACGCAAACAGAAACACGTGAGAAAAAAACGGAAACCCATGGTCGAAACAGCACAACGACAGGATGTGTAAGGCGTTGATGATCGGAGTTTGGTTCATGTGCGGGGAAGCTCAACGAGCGATGTAATGTATCATGGATATCCCACGCAGGGAATTGTGATCCGAATCAGAAATTGGAGACATTGAAGTCATATTCTTCATTCTTAGTTCAAACAGACTTGACATAAATGTGTTGCCACAAAGTTTCTCCCACTGCATCAAGCAGTTTTGGGAGCTCTGTTCTCCCTGTGATGCTTCAGGCTGAGAGACACAGTATCTGCTCTGTACTAGCCGCGGGCAAGATGTCATAGTCAATGGCAAGCGACAAAGTACCGACACGGCAGTTTTGCCGTTATCCGTCACGGCACTGTCTCTGACGCTGGTGGCAAAAGACAACCCAGATTCTCAAGGCTGGGCGATGGCCATCTGCTTGGCAATGGGTGATCCCGAACCTGGATGCTGAACGCGGAGAAGAATGAAACTGGGGGGAGGTGACCTGCATGCAGCATGAAGGAGCGAAGGATTATGGATGCAGACGAAGGAAGCACTAACACTTTCCCTCACGTGGAGTGATGATGGTGGGAACGTCAGCTCTCTCTCGAGTCCCGCCATACGATACTCAGTGGGGCTTAGAGCCGTTTGCGATAGGGCCAAATTTGATGGCAAAAGGTACATGGACCCTGAAATCACATGCGTGATTTGGCTCAGAAGGGGAGACAGAAGGCTGTGGGTCCATCGCGAAGGATGGAATTTGTCTTCATCGCGCTCGCGGAGTACGGAGTAAGCCAAGATAAGTTGAACTACCGGTCCCCAGACACTTCACCCGGTACTTCTTAGCAGGACGGGACTGTGATGCAGCTGCAGCGAAGCAGCATGGCCGGATGCATGAAGGATTCCTGCATCGGTGCGGACTCCTGAATCGTTTACCGATGGGGTGGTTCGACTCGTAACTGCTGCACGTGGTGTCTTGAGTTTGTCGAGGGTGGAACGACGTTGGATGGACCCCATCAATACGGATACTCCATGCACCCTACCTCTTGTCTAATCATTAGCTTGAGATTTGGGAACGACAACTTCGCAACTTTACGGCCAAACCACACATTCTTTTGCGGAAAAGCTGTGTGCTTCAGTAGGACTTGCCTACATCTATTTCAAAAATCTTTTTTTCTGTTTTGAAAACAGTGCTCTGGCTGTTGAGATGCATGATGGTGCTGACCCCTGTCCAGAGTCGAACTAGTTGCGGTCTCGATGTCGGTGCAGGAAAGATGTTCGGGATGGGATACCGAGCGGAGACCGATGATCATACCCCCTGCAGCAGATCGGGTTCGAATACCCGAGATCGTCGGGTCCGCAATAGCGAGATTCCCGAGCCACAGATGGAGCTAAACAGGGGCTCTGCGATCCACAGCGGCCTCTTGGCATGGTCGGGTACAAACACCGAGGTGCAGGATGTGGCGTCCCAGGGATGAGGGAAACTCCGTCATCAAGCATCTCAATTTGGTCCCGTGCCACTGGGACGGGCAGCACACGTGAAGGTGACTTCCAGGTTCGTCAACGGCGCGCCCCGCCGCAGCCGAGAGCAAAGAGACCACGATGAGACGTTGTCGGTCGCGGGCGGGGTTGCTTTCGCTTGTTGGGACCGTTGGGTCTGGGTACCTCCGAGTTGGAAAAGAGGTGGGTGAACGTGACGGAGCAGAGCTCGGGCTAGCTCGGTGCGGCGCGCAGAGCACCAAACGCGTGGAGGGCATCTTTCCCCCGACCATGTACATGATCATCGGGAAGCTGGTCAGAGTCCCCACTTGCAAGCAATGATGTCTTTCCACAAAGAAACCTGTCTTTTGACGGTCCGTCTCTTCCAAGTCCCGGGTTTCTTCCGATCTTCGTCTCCTTTCCCGCTCTTGCTGTCTTCTATTATCCGGACATCAGAAAAGTAGCGACGGCACCGACGCACCGTGCGCTCCAGGACCGACATCCAACAACCCACCCGACTGCACACGGGCAACTGAGTGACTTCCCGCAACCCCCGAAATCATGCCGCCGCGCTTCTCTCGAGTCTGGCGACCCCTCGCCGGCGTCGCCGCGGCAACTGTCATGGCTGCGGGAGGAGGCATCGCCTACAGCCGTGCCAACGCCCACCGCTCTCACGATAAACCACTCGTCGAGCTCCGACGCGACGCCAGCGGCCGCATCATCCCCCCAAAGGTCCAACATGTCAAGTCCCGCACCGAGCTGCTTGCCGAGCTGAGACGCAACGGCGCCAATCAAGACACCGAATACGACCTGCTTATCATTGGCGGCGGCGCCACTGGCACTGGCATTGCCCTCGATGCCGTCACCCGTGGCCTCAAAGTCGCCCTCGTTGAGCGTGAAGACTTCTCCGCCGGCACCAGCTCTAAGAGCACCAAACTCGTCCACGGCGGTGTCCGCTATTTGGAAAAGGCCATCTGGAACCTCGACTACTCCCAGCTGCAGCTCGTTATCGAGGCTCTGCGCGAGCGCAAGGGCTTCCTTGACATTGCTCCCCACCTGTCCAGCTCACTCCCAATCTTACTTCCCCTCCAACACTGGTGGCAGGCTCCCTACATGTGGATTGGCTGCAAAACGTACGATTTGCTTGCTGGCTCGCAGGGTCTCGAAAGCTCCTACTTGGTCAGCCGCTCCAAGGCCCTTGAAGCGTTCCCTAAGTTGTACAAGGACAACTACGTCGGCGCTCTCGTGTACTATGACGGCCAGCACAACGACTCCCGCATGAACGTCTCACTCGCTCTCACGGCGTCGCTCTACGGCGCAACGGTGCTGAACCACGTCGAGGTCACCGCTCTGGAAAAGGATGCCAACGGCAAAATCTGCGGCGTCAAGGTCCGCGACGTAATGGTTGGTGACGATTCCGCCAAGGAAGTTTTCAGTGTTCGCGCTAAGGGTGTCATCAATGCAACGGGACCTTTCACCGACGCTATCGAGCGCATGGACGACCCCAGCCGACCCCCAATCGTTGCCCCGGCCTCTGGCGCTCATATTATGCTACCCGGAAGCCTGTGCCCCAAGGGCATGGGCGTGCTTGATGCCGCTACCTCAGACGGCCGTGTCGTGTTCGTTCTGCCGTGGCAGGGCATGACCGTTGCTGGAACGACAGACAACTCCTGTGCGGTGGAAAGAGAGCCTGTGGCTCGCGAGACTGATGTTGCGTTTATCCTGAAGGAAGTCAACAAGCTGCTCGAGCCCAAGGCTGCCCTCACCCGCGATGACGTTCTGGCTACCTGGTCTGGTGAGTAAATACCTTTAAATGCTTTTGACGAGCTGGAGCTGACATAATGCAGGTATCCGACCTCTCGTGAAGGACCCCAAGGCTGGCAACACCGAGTCCCTCGTTCGCAGCCATCTGGTCACTGTTTCTGACTCTGGTCTTCTCACTTGCGCTGGCGGAAAGTGGACCACTTACCGCCAGATGGCCGAGGATGCCGTCGACGAGGCCATCGAGGCGTTCCACCTGACCCTCAAGCACATTACTCTCCCCGATATCACCGGCGCCGGCCTGCCTGGTTTTGCCACCAACGGCACTTGCGTCACCCGCTTCACTCCTGTACTCGGCTCTCACGGTTATTCGACACAGCTGCCTTCACAGCTCACCAAGGTCTACGGCATTGATGCTGACATCGCTCAGCACCTTGCAACAAACTATGGTGATCGCGCCTGGTCGGTTCTCGGCAATGCGCCTGATTCCATCATCCGTCTGGCTCCATCGTTTCCCTTCATCGAGGCCGAGATCCGGCACAGCGTTCGCAGCGAGGCTGCTTGCACGGCTGCGGATGTCATCTCGCGCCGCACCCGTCTTGCTTTCCTCGACGTCGATACGGCGCTCAAGGCACTGCCCCGCGTTATCGATCTCATGGCCGAGGAGCTAAACTGGGGCGAGTCTCGGAGAGAGCATGAGTGGACTCAGACAGTACACTTCCTAAGAAGCATGGGCCTCGAGGAGGCGCGACTGGCAGTGACGCGGGAGGAGGTGCTTAGCGGCGACATCAAGGCTCAGCGGACGAAGCGCAATGGAGTGACGGTCGCTACTACCAGCGACATGCTCAGCAATGGCCGTCGGGAGCTGAAGGCCCCAGCGCTTTGACCTAGGGTTCAGGAGGGCGAGTAGGTCGTAAACTGAGCCTGGCTGCCTGAGGTGGGATGCGCATTTTGCTTTTCTGTGGGTATACGGCGTTGGTTGGGAATGATCTAATGTTGCATGGCCATTGCCTGTGTCAGAAGACACACTACAAGGAGTTAAGGAAGATGCATAGACTTGTAGCGCTAAGAGTAAAACGTTCTTAATCAAGAATAGATTGTGGGATTTGTCGAACCGCAGGGTGCATCAAGCCACCGCTGAGTTGGTGCATATCTACCCCCTCACTTTGATCTGCGTGTGATAGGGAGGAGGAAGGCTTTTCCCTCAATCAACAACATCAAGAACACCTGAACAACCCTTTGAGTTCCATCCTGGTGGTGATATTTGGTGCTGAATATATTGCTTCATTCCCTGCGCAGTGGTTCAACAGGATTGACACGTCAAACACAACGTTAACGTGTGGTTATCTCAGGGCACTTTTGGTGGGTGATCCCCCGGATGACCCGCAAAGGACGGCCCCGCCTCTTGAAATATTGTAAACACTTCTGAAAAATTACCCCGGGCGGCCGCCAGGCCGCCCGAACCGAAAAAAATTGAAAGATACACCACGCGAAGGGAATCCAGGCTCTAAAAACTGTAAAAAATGGGTAGGGATAAAGAACCAGCCTAGAATAAGTATACGGCAACGGCCTCGAGCCGTGCACCTCCGTGGTTGCAGAGATATCCATGATTGTAGGGCGCGCGCGCGGCCGTCTCTCTCTCTCTCACACACACATAAGAGAGGTATAGAGGGGCATGGAGATCAGTGAGCAGAGAGTTCGTAGGACCACAAAAATTGACCTTCTTTTCTATCGTTTAAGGACCTCGAAAGAGGATTCCCAGCTTTGACCAGAGGGCTAGTGCTGTCAGTCGTAAGAGACGTACCCTGTCGAAGGCTCAAGAGCTACGTTGAGCCATGACTTGTTGAAGTCTTCATTCCTTACCCCGGCTCACGACATCACTATCACCAGACTGCCCTAATTATTATTCCTACGCCGCTGTGCCCTGCGGGCATGTCGGACCCTCAGCTATTTACTGTACAGGAAAACCGCGCCCTTGCGGGTCGGGTGAAAAACCTGTACCGACGATTAAGGTAAGAAATCAGTGAATGAGCCTGCGAAATACAAAAAGAGAAGGCCTCTTGGCCTTCGACGGGTCAGAGTCAGATTGCCTACTCCAGCTCGAGCTTCCTAGCCAAGCTGTACATCGGCAGTCTTCCTGAATCCATCAGCCAGCCCAGTATCCTTCTCGTCAGCCGAGCAGTCGAAGGACTGGCACCCTGTAGAACAGAGTAAAGTCCCGTCGCGTCCTGACTTCTGTTCTCTCCCACGTCCGAGTCAACGGCGGGGCCAAACACCACATCACCAGGTGTTCGACAGTCTCCGCCCTTCCCCGCACTCGCAGCAGGGCGTCAGCACACCGGGACTCCCCGTTTGAACAAGAAGTCCCGGAGGCCTATGTCCCCAGTTCGGATCTGGACCAACAACGAGCTCTTCGCTTTGCTCAGTCCCTCGTGCTTCTTAAGAGTCTTGTCCTTGAATAGAGTCTCCCGTTGGTGGTCGAGGTCATCCGCTGGTCTCTGTCGTCGCCCGACCGTCTCGTTCCTTTAGCCATCTCTCTCCAAGCCTTCTCGACTACCCTGTCCGTGTCGGTGGTTCCCCGGTCCAACGCGCTATTACTCCTGCGGCCTCTTCTACCGCTGTCGGCCTCTGTGGCCTCAAGGCCCGTGGTCGGCCCCTGTTGCTCGGCCTTAAGGAAAACCTCCGGCGTATCTTGCTGCAAGCTGCGTGGACAATGGTCCCTGGGGCCTTTTATCTCCTTGGCCGTCGTCGAGAGCGGGTTGTTGCAGCCTGGTTTCGAAGTCGGCAAGCCGTTTGTTGAAGTATAGGTCCAATGGCGGCACCCATGTTTCTGTTTCAAGATTGCGGATTGGGGTGGACTTGAAAGCTCCTGCTACGATCCGCAAGCAGGAGTTTTGAGCCTTCCCAAGATCCTTGGTGATTCCCTTCGTTGCTGGCTTGCCTCCTTTTTCAGTGGGGATGTGGAAAGATGAAGCCCCATAAGCTAGCGCCGACCGGATGCATTTCGAGTACACCTCCCGTGCCTTAGCCAGACCCAGTCCCCACGTCTTGGCTGCGATTCTTGACAAAGCATAGCTTTGGGTCACCAGTTTCCGTTCCACTGCCCTCAGGTGAGCTTTCCAGTTAAGCCTCCAGTCCAGCCAGACACCTAGGAACCTAGCTGATTCTGTCGGCTTCACTGGACTGGTGCCTCTCCCCGGCTGGGCAAGGTCGAGCTGGTTGGTCCACTGCCGTCGTCCCTTGTTGAAGTGAATCAGTTCGCTCTTCTCGGGAGCGAAGGCCATCCCTCAGTGTCCGCCCACCGCAGACATGTCTCCCAGGCTGCCTCCAGCTGTCGGACGTTGGTCTCGGGTCTCGGCCAAAGACTAAGAGATTGGTGTCATCTGCAAAGCCTGCTATCGCTAGATGGGGTGCTGTTCTTTCAGCTGCTTGTATAGAGATGCGATATAGAGAATGAAAAGAGCCGGAGAGAGGGGAGAACCCTGAGGCACTCCAGCCCGTATGGCTGTCGGGGAGGCTGCCTGGCCGTCAAAGTGGAGGGTTGCCTCCCGTCCGGTTAGCCAGTCTTTTATCCATAGGACCAACCATTTTGGAAAGCCCAACTCTCGAAGAGTGGCAAGTAGTCGGGGATGGTTAACTGTGTCGAAGGCTCCTGAGATGTCCAGCTGGAGTAGCGATGCTGTTGCTTTCTGCCTCCACGCTTCTTGAACCTGAGCTACTACTAGTCGGACCGCGAGCTCTGTTGACCGGTGTGCTCTGTTGCCCATCTGTTCGTCCGGAAGTAGGCCGTTGGTCTCTGCGGCTTGGGTAACCTTCTCAGCCACCACCGACTCTATTACTTTCCCGAGGGTTGGTAGTAAAGCGATCGGCCTATAACCTCCTGGTGTCTGATAAGCTAGCGGAGTCTTGCCCGGCTTTGGCAGAACCACGGTCTTTGCTCTCTTGAACCGGCTCGGAAACCACCCCAACTGCAGACACCTTGTAGCTAGTATAGCCAGTACGTTGGCCAGCGGCTTCCGCACGCTTTCAAGAAGCCTGTAGGAAGCAAGTCTTCGCCAGGTGCTTTCAGGGGCTCGCCTTTCTCATCGCTTGCGCAACTTCGGCCGGTGTTACCCTCTGTTGGACACTGAACCTTGGCTCCCAGTCATCACGGAAAGCTTGGTCTTGGATGTCGGTAAGGTTAGCTGGAGGGTTTGGAAAGAACCTCCCAGCTAGAGCCTCGGCCTTCTGGCTGTGATCCGTAGCTGTTATCTGTCCCGAGGCGTCTCTGAATGCTGGCAGCCTCGGAGGTTCTGGTGGTAGAAAGCTCCGTAGTCTGGCCCATCTCTCGAAGGCCCACATCTTGTCCGGCTTCTTCGCCTCGCTTGCCTCTTGAATCCCATCTCTCCAAGCTCTTGTCCGGGCCTTCTGGATAGCTCTAGTACGTTCCTTGAGCCTCTTGTTTAGTTCCTCCTGGTAGTAGTCTGTGTGGGCCTGTCTGGCTAGTCTCTCGGCTCTCCTCGCCTCTCGAGCTGTTTGCTCAACCTCCGGAGTCCACCAGGGAGAGCTGAATCCGCAGTTCGCCTTCTTGTGAGGAGTGCTTTCCTCTGCAACCCAAGTCAGCCAGCCTACCAGATCGTCGAAAGCTTTGCTGAGGCCCTCAACTGTCCGGATCCTGACCGCTAAGCGGTTGGGACCTGGGTCTGTGAGGCCAATGACTCTGTAGAGCAGTTTCGACTCGGCTTCTACTCTCCCCTTGTTCATATTCTTCCAGGACCACCCAGCTGGCTGGGTCAGCCTCGGTCCATCTCCTTCTCCTATCTCGAGTGCTTGTGGGTAGTGATCTGAGTTGCCGCGGCAATTCTCGCCATTGTACACTGCTTGGAGTTCCTCTGAGGTCCAGATGTGATCGATAGTTGACGTACGGCCTCGCTGCTGTCCTTGAGGGGCTCGGGTAATTGCTCCCCTCGGCGTCCGGAGGACAAGACCCCACTGAGCGCTCAACCGTAGCAAATCCTCGGCTCCTCTCTCGTACCTCCCGAACTCGTCCCATAGTGGGTGGTGTAAGTTGAGGTCTCCTGCTAGGACTACCGGGTAAGCCGGCCTCGGCCGGCCACAGAGAGCGCCTGGCACCTCCTTGCTGCTCGGTGGGTTGTAGATAGACCACAGTTCAAACCCGCGGCTTCCCTGGCCAAGGTCCACCTCTGGGAACCATACACGGCACCAGTTTTCTGAGACCTCAAAATCCCACTGACCGGCCTCAAATTGCTTGCTGATGTATATTGCTGCCCTGCCCTCGAGCTTGAACACCAGATGGTATTTGCTGCTCCGGGGGCAATACGTAGACCTTGTCTCTTTGTTGATCCACGGTTCCTGTATTGCGAGGAGGTCGTATCTAGCCTCCTCAAGCAGAACTTCCAGGACTCGCTAGTTATATATATATGTATATAAGGGTTCCCCTAAGCTAGAACTGCCAGCCAACCTTACCTGCGCATCTGAAACCCCTGCCATATCAGCATTTTGCGCAGCCGCTACCCTCGGTGCGTGGGTGGCCTTGCCCGTAATGATGCCACACATACTATAGAAATCCAAGGCCCATTTGTGGGCTGTCGCATACGATAGCTGCCCTGTGTAATCCGCCTTGCTCCGGCGTATGATCTTCGTCTGGTACCACAGCTGTGGCTGGCTGAAATCTGGGAACGGCTCGGCAGCGCTTTTCTCGGACTGCCAACGGAAGAAGAACGAAAAGACGAGCTGGCCTACAAAACAGGCCTCCGGATCACGATGCCGTAAACAAGAGCCATACTCGACCCGGCGGTGCTGGTTAATCTTCCCCTGGTTCATAAGGACGACGAGGGCCTTCGTCGGGATGCCGCTTGCCTCCGGCCTGACGCCTTCTTTCGGCAAATCCAGGCAAAAGCAGTCGGCCAGCTCGAGATGCAGCCTATTGCTCGACCGTAAGAGCATGTGGTTGCCGAAAAAAAAGTCTACGTTCCTCCGGAAACCGCTGTTCACGTCGCTGAACCGCCACGCCGCCGCCGTATGCTCGGGGATCTTGGCCGGCGAATACCCGTCCTTGATCGTGTTCAGGCTCCGGTTTGCCCACTCCTTCCGGCTCCAGCTGGCGGTTTCGCGAAGGATATGCCGCATAAGCGCCTTCTTCGCGAGGCCGTTCGGGTGCGGCGCCGGGTTCTCGCCTCGCGTCATCTGCTGTGCGTAGAGGTTGATAATGGCGCTACTATAGAGTCGTACGGTGCTGTACTGCAGCTTGAGCGCGGAGCTGCCGGCGGCCGGGCCTGAATCGAGGTCGTCTTCGTGGTCCGAATTCGACGCCGGATCTTCTTTAGCCGGCCCCCCGCCGACGATAATAACGTCGGCCGCCCCAGTCGACGACGACAGGCTTTCCATCTTCCGCTTCTTCAGCTTCCGGTTTGCCTTGATGCGTTGCGTCTCGGCCTTGCGACGTTTGCCGCATTTCAGAGCGCGGGAGGCGATCTCTTCGTCAAGAAAAAGTACCAGCTTCCCCTCGTCAATGAGGTGGCCGGGCAGGGCTATACCCATCTGGTACTGCGCCGGCCAACCAGGCGGGATCTCCGGGAAGCGAGATTTACACCATTCCTATGTCGCCGTTAGCCCTGCCAGGCTTCCGTTAGGGGAGGGTTGGGGAGGGGGCGGAGGGGGAGCTTTGCCTTGCCCCTGCCTAGGTGGTGGATTATGACTGACCATCCACTCGGCCTGCTTTGGTCCATACGTCTTGCGTGTGTTCTTGGGCATTACGTTCTGGTCGTCTAGTAGATATCTCTCGACGACGGCGGAGACCTTTGTGTTAACGCGCTGCACGAGACTCGGAACTAGCTGGTCCATCTTGAATGCTGGGCTAGAATAGGATAGGATGATGTGAACGAGGCGGAGGCGGAGACGGAGAGGCTGAGACGGAGACGGGCGCGTGGGCGTGGTCAGGTCTCTCAGGTATCTTACCGTACGAGCCCAGTCCGGGCCAACCCGGGCGCGCGCCGGCGGCGTCTTGCGGGTGAGGCGAAGCCGCAGGGCTAGCCCCAGCTAGCCCTGAGGAAACCCCCTTGTCACGGCTGGCTTTTGCTGGTTATCCAGACCACGCCAGCCCTGAAAATGAAGGGCGCGCGACCGCCGGAGGACCGGGGTGCCCGCCTGGCCCCCGCCCGTCGCCCGTCACCCGCGCTAGCCCGGATGACCTGTCACCCAGGCTCCGGGGGCCCTGACATAACGTTAGCAGACTTTGCAGATTCCTTAACAACTTGCACTATCGTACTCGTTAGTGCTCTCTTCCTCTAACACTCGCAAGGTCTGGTATGGCCAAGTCCCCGTATCCAAATCTAGCTCCGCCCTTCGAGAATCCAGCTTGTGGACAAAGGCCGAGTCTTGCCCGCCGACAGCAGTCAGAATCCTACGAAATGAGCATAACATTTCCCCAGACGTGGCCAGCATGGCATCGCTGCGAGCAGACATGGAGGCACACGCGATAAGATCCATCAATGCATCCGCGAGCCGGAAGATTTTGAGTTCCTGTGGAGGCAGGTGTTTAGTTGCTTTCCGAGCTCTGTTTCTTGCTCTCGGCAGAGAAGAAAAGGAGAAAAAGGCTCGCTCACCATGCCGTATCCATGAGTCTTGATGGCGGAGTCAGTCACAATGGAAAACAGTGAGAGCAACTCGTGCCCGATCTTGACCGGCAAAAGCAGAGAGAAGGCCTGGTCTGCCGGACTGCAGGCCATGGCAAAATGTCGTGAGGTGTACTCCCAGAGCAAAAGCCTGATCCATTGCCGCGTCACAAAGAGGTCCACCCGCTGGGCTTCGTGGGGCGCGGCGTCGTCGGGAACAAGACTTAAGTTTGTTTGGTAACACACAATCTTCTGTCTCTCAACTGACGCCTCGCTGAGTGCTGTCGACGTGTGTGTTGCTGTAAAGTCACCTTCGAGGTAGACAAATAATTGAGAGAGCGTCTTGAACGCCTGGGATAGGCCTTCGTCGCCAGTGCCGTCTTCAAACTCCGGTGGGGTGTCAATCGGCTGGATGATTGCTGGGATCTCGTGCTGCACACAGTATGTCCTATCAAGCCCTTTTGTGTTAGCTGGCTGGTACTGGACCCCGAGCACGCAGCAAGGTGCTAAAGCACAACAAGATTACCTCTCAGATATGAAGAGGAGCCAGTAGATTCTTAGTCGGAGACATCGCTCTCCCTTCTCTAAATACTGATCCTTCTCTAAATACTGATCTACTTCGGGTTGCCCAATCCGCATGGCGTGGACATATGTTATCGACTCTCGCAGAAAAAGCCCGGCCGTGCGGAGTTTGTTAGTATTGGCATAGTAAATATGAAGAAAGAAAGGTATCAGGACAGCTCCGGTGGAGTAGGTCTCTCTGTAGTCGTATAATTCCCGTAACCTGAGGCATTCCGTAGCAAAGTGAGAAGACGATGTTCCATTCCGTGGAGGTGTCGCTGTGTGCTCTGGGAGTCGGAGCTGCGCAATTGTGGCGGCACAAAGGGACGCGGCGAGGGCCAAGGTTTCGGAATCTGGATCTGATTGACTGAGTTTGAGGAGGAGTTCGTCGCTGTTGACGACGGGCCAAATCTGGAATGCTTGCTGGCGGAAGAGCTGGATGAAATGGCGATATTCGTACATTGTTATCGGCTGATGTGGAGGGACAACCGCGGGAATCAGCGGTAAATCACTGGGCGGTGCAGTGAATGTATTATGGCCAGACAGGAACCCCGGTGACCAGTCGAACTGGCGGTCCCTGTCGCAACTACTACCATCTGTCTCGACGTCTTTGTCGCCGGTCGGGGATGGAGGGTCCTCGAGCTGAGTGCGAGGGCTCGAGTCTCGCACTCTTTTCTGGAACTCTCTGATCCTGGCGCTTGCCGCGTGCCGTGGCCCGCCCTTGGGACCTCGCTTCTGGCGCATGTACATGCTCGTGCATTGGACGCCCCGGAGGCGGCATTGGTAGCATGGCTTCGTCTCCTCACACTTGACACGACGCAGTGTGCATCCGTCACAGGGATTTCGAATCCTTAGCTTCTGGGGCATGTTGGATTGTTCGCTGTCTCGCCGTTTCTCTGAGTCTTCAGTTGTACGCAGGAAAACCGGGCCATCCTCAGACTCCATGGGGGTTAAGAGAAGTTCAAGCTCTTGTTGACCCCGCAACCTCGCTCCCATTTGTGCGTTCCAGTTTCGGCCCGACTCGCCCCAGTCTTGGCCTCTCCCAACCGAGTCCACTAGAGAGACCGTATCGATACTGGAGAGACCGTCTACCCCCCACTCTCACCCGCTCACGTGATAGATGTCAGCCACAGCCAAGCTGCGCGCAACCCAACAACAATAGGGCGATGACTCTCACCTCCCCGTGGTGCCGGCTGGGAACCTGTAAATGCCTTCGCCTCCAGGTATTTGCAGAGCTAAGAAGAGTCAACACCGGTTAGTACCGTCCGCTGGCTGGGGCTACGGGTGTGGGAGCAGGGCTCAAGAGCCCTAATCCCCACCCACAAGCAACAAGGGAACAATTTAAAAACCACCCGACACACGACTGCGAAATCGATCCTACAATCGACGGACAACTGGGTCGTGGGATAGGACACCCTTGGGGTGCTCTCGGGCTGCTCTGCCGGAAGGGAACGGGACGCTAAGCGAAGAGAAAGCGGATGATCACAGCGATGGCAAGCGACAGGACCTAGCGTTCCGAACCCACACAGAGGACGACGAAGCACTTTGGTTAGTAGGAGGGACAACACTGTGTTGCTTGGCTGTTCCGGGTACAGAGAGGATACAAGATGGGCGAACTCCTGCGAGACACGGTCGGCCTTGCCAAGGAGACTTTGCAAGGCAGCGCGAAACGGATTCGACAACTCGCGGGGCGCAGCATACAATGGAAGCGACGGAAGACTGGGTGGGCGGACTGCAGCTACGACACTTTCTGTATGGCTCGAGAGGACGGACGCGCGTGTCGGTCTACTGAGAGGATAGGATCCTGAAGATGGCTATCGAGGGTAGAGTCTTTGGGTTGGCTATGGAAGTAGGCTTAAGGTGCAAACTGGTATTGACTTGCGGAACCGGTAGTGCCCCGCGAAGGAAGCGGATATGGATTTAAGGGGACGCAAGGTAGAGGGTCTATGTAGGTAGACACGTTGCCACCTCTACAATGTATTGCCGAGCTTAGCTTGAGAATACAAATCAATACTTGCGCGGCAACAGTCTGGCCAAAGCATCATACGGCAGGTCTACAAATCAGTGGAGCTGTTGAAGCAAGGGGGGAACTCTATCGACTTCATATGGATCCCAGCGGAAATCGACTTTTCACTAGCATCTGAGGCAAAAGCGGCAGCGCAAAGCGCAACGAAACGGAGGCAACCACCAGACGTCCAACCAGACCAGGCAAAGTCGACAACGATCAGGCTAGCAATAGCCAAACAACAGCAAGGGAGAAGGCTCCCCAGAGGACGTGGGCAAGTTCTCCAAAGCTATGGACACGGCGCTGCCTGGCAAACATACACGCGAGCTCTATGACAAGTTGAAGCGGAGAGAGGCCAGTGTGTTGGCGCAACTCCGGACGGGAATGACAAGGCTGAGCGGCTTTCTGAGCATGATAGGAGCTGCCGACTCCGACCAATGTGCCTGTGGGCATGCGAGAGAAACAGTGGAGCACTTTCTCCTGCGATGCGTGAGATGGACAGCACTAAGGAAGACATGCTACAATGCACAACGACAAGACGAGGGAGCCTCGTTCTATCTGGGAGGGAAAGCACCGTCAGATTCAAAGCACTGGTCACCAGACATGAGAGCAGTCCGTACAGCGATTAAATACGCATTGGCAACGGGAAGATTGGAACCGGACAACGAGCAAGGGCCGAGCCAAGCGCAGTGACTCCAGATCACATTAAAGGAACTCACGCAACTAACACCACACAACCTCATCCAGCAGGTCCCGCTTTAGCCGCTGAAGATAGGACGCTGAACACTTGGAGAATGCAGCCTCCAAGTCGATTTGCTCGCGATTGAGAAAAGAGGCATGATGTGGCGTTGTACAAGGTAAACAATGTAAGGGCTTGGACGAGATCAAGGCAAAGCGGAGGAATCGAATGTACTTAGCGTGCCAAGGCCCTTTAGGCTTAGTGCCTCCGGGCGAAATAAATTCCATCCATCCATCCAACAACAATAGAGCAGAATCGCTGAAGCTATTCCCAGCCTTCCTGCCCAACGCCCTACCTACCTCCACGATGACCTACCGTACCGCTACCGCCTTGCCCGAGCCCGCGATTGAGTCCACGCCGTCACGTAGGTTGGCACGCAGGCGGGGCACGCAGATGGCTAGGGCGAGTGGCAGTGGGCAAGCGGGCAGGGGCAGGGACAGGGCGGTCTAGGCTGGCAGTAAGCAGTCTTGCTGAAAATCGACTTGTGTTTTTGAGCGATTCGGCCAATTCCCAGACTTCCAGCGAATTGCTCAGAGTGATGCGGTTGACAGTTTAGTTGACCATGGCGTTGGTGTTGCTCGCAGCCAAATTTGGCTGTGGCTGACATGAGGCGCAGGGGTGTGGTTGGGCTCACGGGGGTATACGGTCTCTCCAATAGACGCACGGTCCGGGATAGAACACTCGAGAGGTCCAGACCCCATGGGGAATAATCGGGAGACCCATGGCCCCAGACATTGTTCTGGATGGTTCCCCACGCAAACCGCAATGCAAGAAGGAACGGGTTGCGTGTTGAAACACTCTCCTGCATCACGGAACGGCTGTACGACAAGAGGAGACCTGGGCATTGGGCAACAGTAGAGAATAACGATGGTGCGTCACGACATTTCATGAATATAGAACTGAAGGCGCAATTAATACATTGACGACTGGAGAACGAGAAAGAGTGAGCAAAGCTTAACAACCGTCAGAACTACACTTCATAATCCGCCTCAGTTCCCTTCAAGCTGTCAGTCAATGCCGAGCTGCCCAAGAAGAGCGCCGTCCTCTTGATGACCTGGCTGACGGGTAAGTGTCTCGTTTACTCTCGTCCCTCCACTCCCGTCTTCTCGTCCGTCACAAGTTCCCGCTGGAACGCGTCAATCTCGGTCGTGTGAAACCTGCGTGCGCTCACACCGTGCTCAAAGAGAACATCCAGCTCGGAAAAGCTCCGTCCCTTGGTCTCTGGAAGGCGGAAATATGACCAAGTCAACATAGTCAAGTTGAACGCCGACCAGATGAAGCCGCCTTTGCCGCGCAAGTTCCAAGCGGTCGGGTTCAGGATGGGTGGGTTGAGAAAGTTGGCGACGATACTGGCGATGTTGTATGCGTTGCGCGCCAAAACGACCGTCTTGATCCGCAAACGGGTGGAAGGGATCTCGGCAACAAGGCAGTAGCCCACGGGGCCAACAGTCAGATCGTAGGCGGCGACGAAGACCATCATCAGGGAGCCAGAGGCCCAGCCGATAGCCTCGACTGGCGCCGGGATGCCCATGAAGCCAATGGCCATAAGGATGGTCAACATGATAGCGAGGCCAACGAGGTAGAGCGTGCGGCGCCCAACGCGCGACACAATGTACCAGGCAGTCATTGTTCCGGCCAGAGCGAGCCCGTTCAGACCGAGGCCAAAGTCGAAGGAGCGCGCAGGATCGAAGCCGGCCTGTTGGAGGAAGTAGGTGACGTTTCCACCAAACCAGATGCCGCAGAAGACCTGGGTGACCCACACGGCACAGGCAATTTCAGTGCGGCGGAGGTTGGGACCTTTAAAACAGTCGAGGTACGAAGTCCCTTCTTGCATCTGCTTCTCCAAGCGATCCGTGTAGTCGATCAGGGCCAGCGTTCGGTCGATGTCTTCTTCGGCCGCTATCTTGCTTGCTAGTCGCCGCAGGGATTTGCGAGCGTCATCCATCCGTCCCTTCCGGACGAGCCAAGTCGGGCTTTCTGGCGCAAACAGAACCATGAGAATGATGGGGGGCGGAAACACCCATTGGATCGAATATGGGATCCTCCAGGCCCAGTCGTCTGTACGGCTCAGCAAGCCGCGAAGGACGCCCGCGCTGATGAGTTGTCCGATGACCCAGCACATGTTGACAAACGTGGTCAGGATCGGTCGCAGAGGGATGGGTGTTACATCGGCGGCGTAGGTTGTCGTCAGAGTCTGGAAAGCGCCCCAAGGGACACCGCAAAGGATTCCGCCGGCGAATAGCATCCCAATGTTGGTAGCGAAGAAGAAGAGAAAGATCAAGCCGATGAGGCTAGCGAGGGCTCCAATAATGGTCTTTTTGTAACCAAACCGATCGGCAACAAGGCCCGCGATCATCAGCCCCAGAATCTGGCCGACTTGGGTGCCGTTCTGAAGACCAGACATCCAACTGGCGGTGAGCTGATAGTCGCCGTTGTCTAGGCGAACGCCAAATCTTTTGCGAAACTGAGGCAAGGCGAAGAAGTTGCCGGTGAGCGAGGTGTCGTAGCCCTCCATGACGAGGCAGAGGGAGAGGGCCATGGAGAAGAAGATGGCTGTTGGATAGGTTTTGACAGCCTGCCAAATACCCATCTCTTTCTCCCGGGCGGTGGCCGCCTCGGCCGCGCGGACCATGTCGTCGATCTGCGAGGTGCTCGGCATGTTGCGCAAGCTGACCTTAGGGGGGTCACCCTTTGGTTGGGACGACATGGTGAAAGAAGAGGCAAGGAGTTCGGCTGGAAACTTATGAGAAAGAGCACAGTCTGACAGACGGATGCGTTGAAGAAGATTTGAGCTCGGGGGTGATGAGGGGGATACGGGACTTACATATAGTTTGCAGCAAAGCCTGGGCCCGGTCTGAACTGAAGGCCAACGAGAACTTTGCTCTCGTGAGTCTCGTCGCACTTGGGATCATATCACCGTTGTCACGTCCAGCCTGGGTCGAGCCCAAGGGTTGAGGAAGCCGAAAACATCCAACTTCCAAGCTCGGAGCGAATGGGCGCTCGAGAAGCGACGCCTCCTCGCCCTGACGGCGCCATCGTTGGCGACCATCGGTTGTGGTGTGTTGAGAAGAACTCTGAAGAAACTATCGCTTAATTATTTCGCCTAAAATTTACCCGTGGCCTGAGCCTAACTCTGACTAGCTTCTCCACCGACACCAACGCTTGACCAACCAGACAACATAGACCCTGCAAATTGGTCACACCCGAGCTTGTTTGATTGGCTCGATGGCCCCACCCAGCTCCTGATCCGCGGGAGGGTTACCCCGCATATTCGCGTGCGCTGCCGGTGTGGTTAAATTGTGGGGTTCAAACCCGGGGAAACAGAACAGGAACGAAAGCTTCCATTCATCATGTGAACTCAACAACAGCAAGGCGTCGGCCGAGTCAGGTCTCCGTGGGTCACAAGAGCCGTGACGGCATGGAACATGAATGGCATGGCGTTTGCGCGCAAAAGACGGACGCGTTGGTGAACTGAAAGTCTGAGACACGCCACTCGAGTCACGGTCCAAAGGGAGGTATCCCTGGTCATGAACCACGTACTCCATATGTCTGTGACCTGAACAGTAGTTCCGTACCCGATAGTGTGCATGGCAACGCGCCGTTGAATCCTGCGTTTATGGCCGAGTATTGATCACACCTTCAGGTGGAATTGGTCTGCTAGTTCCAAGCTGAGTTGTGTCTCCAACTCTCTCTATTCAAAGTCGCAGTTATGGTTTGGCTCTGAAGTGGACTGGCACTCAGCGAGACGGGGAGAGGACATGTCCGCAGCGTTAGCCCGGGGGTTAGCTTCGCATGACTGACAACTCACGCCGGAGTACCTTGATACCTAAAGATTGAGTTCGAACTGGTAACCCGGTGGGAGCACTCAGAGCTCAAGGCTTCGTTGACTCGGACCCCAGGTCCCTGGCGAGCCTGGACCCCACTTGCTGGCTACATTGGCCTATCAAAAGCATTGCCGGACATTTTACCCCTTGGCGCAGGTTTTGAACTTCAACTGCCGACTAATTAATTGACATCCACCACATCTGACCAAAACCTGGGACTTCTCCTCACCGGACACGGGTGTGTCGGGACCCTCCATGAGTTTTAGCGAGCAGTTTTACCGCGGCCGATCATGAGCCATGGTTTCCATCAAAGCTCTCCGGCCGGGGCATGTAGCTCTCTTGTGAGCGGGAGCCATGGCGGACGTTCGTGCTGCCATGCAACATTGTTCTGCTCCAACCTTTTGTCGTCTAAGATTCGGGGCGGAGGCAGTCCGACATGCATGCATCTTGGCGCTTGGGTTTCAAATCGCAATTCCTACAAGAGCACTGCTCGGCGAACTGTCTGAGTGAGGGAGGCCGCAATCTTCAATCCACGCCGTCAACCCATCCGTTACCATCAGGATGGCCAATTGCGCCTTCGCCAACGACCCGGCCCCAAACCCGGCCGCGGTTGTACAAGGAGACCACTACCGCTTTACCCTCATCAACGACACGGTCTTGAGATACGAATGGGCCGAGGATGGCCTGTTCGAGGATCGTCCCTCGACCTTTAGCATCAACAGACGGTTCCCCGCCCCGGTTTTCGAAGTCACCGACATCAACAACCAGCTTGACATCAGGACGGCTTCATTCCACGTCACCTACAACAAGAAGCGCTTCGACCGGCACGGCCTCATCGTCAGCTTTAGCAACAAGAACACGATTTGGGGTGCGGATTGGAGATATGGAGAGGAGGTTCCGCACAATCTCGGTGGCACCGCAAGAACCATCGACAACATCGACGGGCGCTGCGAGCTCGGACCTGGCATCCTTTCCAAATCCGGCTATTCCGTGCTTGATGACAGCACCTCGATGCTGTTTGATGCTGGCGGTTTCGTGACCCCTCGGCGCCCCGGAGACCGGATTGACGGCTATCTCTTCTGCTATGGCCACGACTACAAGCGTGCGATGGAGTCCTTCTTCGCCATCTCGGGCAAGCAGCCGCTTCTGCCGCGGTGGGCTCTGGGCAACTGGTGGAGCCGGTACTTTGCATACACGGACGAGCAGTACCTGAATCTCGTAGACAAGTTTGCGGGCCAGTCAGTTCCCTTGTCTGTGGCCGTGCTCGACATGGACTGGCATCAAGTCAAGGGCGACCACATCCCACACGCCGGCTGGACGGGATACACCTGGAACAGGGAACTCTTCAAGGATCCGAGGGCCTTCACTCGCGCCCTGCACGACAGAAAACTCAAGATCACCCTCAACGACCATCCACACGCCGGCATCCATCATCACGAAGACTTGTACGAAGCAATGGCCCACGAGTTGGGTCACGACATCTCAGCACATGCACCGATCCTCTTCAACCCTGTTGACCCTAAATTCATGCACGCATACCTCAACACCCTGCACCGCGCTCTGGAGCAAGACGGCTGCGACTTTTGGTGGATTGACTGGCAACAAGGTCCATACTCCCGGATCCCCGGCATTGACCCCCTGTGGATGCTGAACCACTTTCATTTCCTGGACAGCGTCCAGCAGCAGGGCCAGGGCAGAGGGCTCATCTTCTCGCGATTCGCGGGTCCTGGATCACATCGTTACCCGGTCGGGTTCTCAGGCGACAGTATCGTGTCTTGGGCCTCCCTTGAGTTCCAGCCCGAGTTCACTGCCACAGCGTCAAACGTTGGTTACGGATGGTGGAGCCACGATATCGGCGGACACATGTGCGGGACTCGTGACGACGAGCTTGCGGCTCGTTGGTTGCAGTTTGGTGTCTTCTCACCCATCATGCGCCTCCATTCCTCCTGCGGCCCCTTCATGTCCAAGGAACCGTGGCTGTACCGACCAGAGTTCGCGGCCGTGATGCAGAACTTTTTGCGGTTTCGACATCGCCTGCTCCCCTACCTGTATTCGATGAACGTCCTCTCGGCGCAGCAAGATGAGCCGATCGTGCAACCTCTGTACTGGAAGTTCCCATCGCGGGACGAGGCGTACCAGAAACCCAACCAGTACTACTTTGGCTCGAGCCTCGTTGCAGCTCCTGTTGTCAGGAAGCGTGATGTGAGGACAAATCGCGCCGCAGTTGACGTTTGGGTGCCTCCTGGCCGTCATGTCGACGTCTTGACGGGGTTTGTGTACGATGGGGATCGGGTCATCAGGATGTACCGAAGCATCCAGGGCTTTCCGCTTTTATCATCTGAAGGTGCTATCATTCCGCTTGATCAGAATCTGGCACCCGAAAATGGATGCTTGAATCCCTCTGGTTACGAGGTTCTGGTTGTCGTGGGCAGTGACGGTGGCTTTGTTGTCCGAGAGGACCAGCAAGATGATGAAGCTCCCGCGGAGAACAGCAGCCTTCGAGAGATTCGCCTCGACTACAGCCAATCTCGCGGGCGGTTGACGTTCAACTCATCAGCAAAGGACTGGAAGTTGAGGTTTCTGTCGTTCATGGCCCTTCCACCCTCGTTGGTTGTGTCAGCCGACGGGGTTGCCATCACAGATGTCGACCTGGCAGTTGAAGATGACGGCCACTTTCCGGGTCTGGTTATCCGCATTCCTAAGCTCTCTAGCAGCAATGCCACCGTCGCCATTGATCTGGGCGAGAACCCGCAACTGAGCAGCGTAGACATCACAGCACGAGTTCAGGGCTTTTTGATGGATTTCCAGATGGACATGGGGCTCAAAGAGAAGATATGGTCGGCGATTCAGTCGTCGCGACCGACTGTGGTCAAGATCGGGCAGCTGGAGACCATGGGCTTGGGTGAAGACTTACTTGGCCCAGTGATGGAGCTTCTTCTTGCTGATAGCCGGTAGCAGTGTTGGTAGAAGTACCTTAATCTATTCAACCCTCCGGCGTCCTGTTGTTCTTTAAGCCCTCGTTACCCATACGTTCTAAAGCAAAATTGGCGCAATTTACTTCCATCTAACAAGCTCCCTTTCCCCTTTTCTCTCCTCTCGCTCTCAAAACCGCCCTCGCAGCCAACCGCGCAAGCTCAGCAACAAAATCATCAACCATCTTCAAGTGTGTCATTTCGTCTGGCGCCAGGCGTCGCAAGCGCATCTGCTTAATGAGCAGTGGCACTGACTGCAGCAGATCTACATCGGCGTCCGCATGCGGGCTCAAAGGACTGTGGATAATATTGCAGAAGATCGTCCAGCTCGCCGCCATCGGATAGAATACTGCCATCCTGTTTCAAGCCTTAGCATTACGTGGTTCACACGCGAAGGAAAACGCACCAGAAGACCTCCCCCATCAGATTGAAGATGATAGCGCGAAGGTACAACAGCGAGGATCGACTCGCCTCGACCGCCAACGCCATGCTCGAACTCACACCATCTGTGTCATAGCTCCCATGGCTTGTCGCAGATCTACACCTCCCTGTCGCCTCGTGTATCGTGGCTACCAGGTGGCGATATTGAAAGTGGACCATGATCCTTTCCATTTTGCGCAGCTCAGAAAGCGATGGCTCGAGAGGAACTTCTCGCAAGGACAGTGAAGGACGAAATTCGGGTGGCAGCGACTGTCTCCACGCCTCCAGTTCGTCGTCGAGCTGCCGAATGTCTCGGAGAAGTTCTGCGGCAGACTTTCGCAGCGCCCGTATTGAATAAAGCAGCGTGTATGTCTTGGCCTTGATCATGTCCAGCCGCACATCGCCGGGCAGCAACGGAGGGGAGGTGTCGTCGAGCAATGAGACGCCAAGCTCCGCTCTGTCATCCATGTATTTCATGTCCAGGTACCCGGGTATCGGCGTGAGGTCGCAGTCGTCATCGTTGACGGACGGTGGCTGTCCGGTGCGGAGGGAGGTCTCCTTGTCAGTGCAATAGATCATCCAGAAGAGTTTCCTGAGCTGATGCTTTGTCCGCCAGGCAACGTCAGCCTCCTCGTGGGCCGCGAGAGGGGGGATAACAACGGTGTTGGCGCCGAGGGTGAACATCATGCGTGCGGCGAGGGAGTGGAAAACAGCACCCTTTTGCAGTTGGCCGAGCAAGAGGTGATACAGCCCCTACCAGTGCGCAGTCAGTACCGAGTTTGGAATGGACAAGACTCGGGTTTTCAGACGAGACTCACGAGCATAAAAGAGGTCTGCAATCCATCGAGAGATGTCTCGTGGAGGACCTGGGGAAGCAGGCACTGTGCTTGGAGTGCGCATTCCTCACTATCAAGCCCCGGCATGGACTTGGGATTGAGATGGTGAAGCGCTAGGAGGGCTAGAAACGCAAAGATGCATGAGCGGGCAGCCGCGGACTTGAGAGAGCACTGCGCTGTCTTGTCGTAGGCCAAGTCTATAGTCTGGTGAAAAAGGGTTGCGTCGATCAGGGGCCAAATTCTCTTGAAAGCATGGGTGGAAAAGATTTTAAGGCAATCTTCAACGATCGTCCTGTCAGGTAATTCCATTGTTGAAGTCAGATGAACTGTGTTTGCGCACAGGAAGGCTGAGTGTACACGATGCCGTATGCTGGAGGCCGGCATTGGCGCGAGAGCCTGGAAAGGCGTGCTCTCGCCAGTCCGCGAAGCAATCCACCTTTGGCCTTCTGTGGAGAGAAAGGGAAAACCGTGTTGGGAGCTGATGTCTCCGAGATGACGCCCGGCAAAATGGAGCTTGCCGAAGACAGGACCTAGCAAGGACGTTGAAGCAACTGGATTGAGATCAGGGGTGGCGTTTGCGGTGGCCGCGACAGTCGTGTCTCTTGAGGAAGATGGGGTAGGAGAGACATTGTAGTTTAGGGTTGTTGATAGACCCTCCAGATTCCAGGGAGAAGGAATGCCACTCTCAACGGGGTCCGGATCTGGCGCTCGCTTAGACACCCGGAAAGACCTTGACAAGTTGCATATGTCAGTCAGCCAACACCACCGACATCCACACCCCGTCAGCCCACCTACTTCCTTGCTTTGCCCCTCTTTCGAGTAGAGATTGGTCGGTTGAAAGTGCAGGCAAGATTATGATGGCGGCACCAGTCGCAGGGCGGGAGAATCCCGTCGCATTGAATCTGCAACTGTGGTCAGTTCCACATTCTGAGAATCTTTTGCGAGAGACCGAGGCCAGCATGCCTTCCGCTGGAAGCAAGAGTCGCATGCCCTCTTCCTCATCTTGCTGCCGTTTACCGATAGTCCGTCTGATTCCTTGACCCGTAGTGCGTGAACCGGAGGATCATGAGCAACTGCACTCCAGCCGGCCGCGTGGATGAGGACATGTCGACGGCGGGGACCTATTTGACTGCTTTGTCAGCGGAGCAAACAGCATCTGCCAACGTCAAAGGTTTCCGAGCCAATCGGGGGGGAGGACGCTCGTTATTTAAGCGGGATGACGCGCAAGCGGTTCAAATTAGGAGTTGGGGGCCATGCTTCCCGCCCCTTGGAGACACACGTCTTGCCTCAAAAGGGTAAAATTCCCTCTGATGCAACCTTTTAGCCTGGGAAGGACTGGATTTCGCCAGTAACCGAACCTTTTGCCCCGCCGCGTGGACCTGCAACAGTGTTATTGAGATGACAGGCTTGGTTACCAAAGCGGCGAGCAATTCTGGAAACAACATCAATGTGCCAACAATGGGACAGCGTACGGGAATGAACTGCACTGCCTCGCGCAGGTTCCTGCTTCCTGTATTTAAAAAGTACTGCTTCTCTCGGTGCTTTCCTGTCGGTTCTTCAAGTTCGCATCAAACACGCCAACCTCGTCCATACTCTGCAGAGCAACATGCAAAATCTGCTCGCTCAAACCCTTTCCAGAGTATCACAAACAGCAGTCACCTTCAGCCGCCAACCTAAAGCCGCATTCCACCACTTCCGATCCCTCGAGATGAAAGTCGCACACGTTACATCATGGGGATCAGCCCCTGAGTACACCTCTGCGCCAAACTTGCCGGCGCCGTCACCCACCCAGCTCCAAGTCAAGGTCCTGGCTGTCGCCGTTCCGCCGCTGGTGCGAGGCCGAGCCCTCCGCAAGCATCCCAGCGCCAAGGGCGCGTCCCTGCCCTTCGACCCCAGTGTTGATGGTGTCGTCCAAGACGAGATGACGGGCGACCTCTACTATGCCGGCCCTATGGCAGCATCCCTCTTTGCCGAACGCGCCAATATCGAGCGTCAGCAGCTTGTCAAACTGGCGCCAGGCTCGGATCCCATTGCGGTCGCTACGCTCGTCAACCCTGTGGGCAGTAGCTGGATGGCCCTCCGCTGTCGTGCCCTCCCGGGTAGCTACCAGGGCGCCACAGTCCTTGTACTTGGTGCTACCAGCACCAGCGGCCGGGCTGCAATTACTGTGGCTCGCTCCCTGGGCGCCAGTCGGATCATCGGCATGTCACGCAGCAAGGACACTCTCGCGGCCGTTGAGGACCTCGATGCCCGAGTTGTCTTGCATGAGCCCTACACCTTGCCTCCCGATATCGGCCCTGTGCACATCATCCTCGACTTCGTTGGCGGCCAAGCTGCTGTTGGCGTTTTGCAGGCGGCAGAGTTAGAGCCTGGCAGGGATTTGCAGTACATCCACGTCGGCGATCTCGCCGGCGAAGACAATATTGGATTGCCCGCCCGCTTGCTTAACTCCAAGCCCATTCGCATCACCGGTTCTGGCATGGGTGCCTGGGGGAAAATGGATGTGAAGAAGGAAATTGGCGGGTTGTTGGCTGCGGTGGTCAAGATGTCGAGGCCCCAGGATGTTGTCACCGCCTCTCTCGCGGATATCCAGTCAGTTTGGGATAAAGAGGCGGCCAAGGCGAAGAGGCTTGTGTTGGTGCCTTAGCTGTGTTTTTTCATGAAACTGTCACTTATCTAGTATCGGACATCCACTCTCTAAACTGTATTTTTCTTCTGAGTGTTTATTTTCCCACCGAGACGGAGACCTTACCATGGCGGCCCTCAGATTCCGGGGGCCCTAGACCCCAATGAATACAATTGTACTCCGCTAACGTGGTCCACCCCCAAGTCGCGCACACCCCCAAGTCGCGCACACCCCCAAGTCGCGCACACCCCCAAGTCGCGCACTTTTCCACCACCACGCAACAAGAAACATCAATTACATTAACGTGGTCCACCATTGACCCGCGCAACCCATTGACCCGCGCACTTTTCTGGACATCATCATTCCAAACTGCCAGAGGTCCAACAAAAACCAATGCAATCAATTGAAACTACTCAGAATCGCTTGAACTATTTCTCCAGCCTCTGGGCATGTCCTTGCATTGTGGCCAGGCTTGCGGCAGATGCCACATAGCCGCGAACCCGTCCGACGCCTCTTTGACGACCCTTCATTTTCCTCCTCGACATGCCCCCCATCCTCAACCACACCCTTCTCTGCCATTATCTCCCTGGCTTGGGTTCCATTAATAGCACCTCCGTCTTGGAGACGCGTCCGTTTGGCCCTCCGGCGCTTGGAAAGCGCTTCGTTGGCCGCTTGCAGTGTCCGTACCTCGGCCTCCAATAGGAGTACCCGAGAGGAAACCGCTTGCATTCCTTTCGAAAGCTGGTCGACAGCGGCTAAAATCGGAGTTGGAGAGCTTCCCTGGTGTCTAGCAATTTGACCCTTGATGAGGGTAGACTGCGAGAGGGCTTCGTTGGTGGTCTGGGGTGTCTTGGAGACCCAAGGCGAGGGTGGCCCATTGGGAGTCCCAGGGGGTGTTGGCGTCCGCAACCTGACATCCAGCTTCGAAAGCACAGCCTGTGGATCATAGGGGATAAGCCCAGCGCCCCGAAAGCCCCCGAGAACGTTTTCTTTGATGAAAGTCCGGTAGAAGGCGGCTCTGAATGCAAGGAAGAACTCGGGCTTGGTGATGTGCGTGATCCGGGCCCTGATGAAGTGCTCAATTTCGGCGCCGTACATCTTCTTCAGGACACTGTAACAACTGACATCGAGAGGCTGGGTGAGATGCGAGGAATGGGGAGGTAGACAAATGGTGATGATGTTGTTCTCCTTGCAATAGTCCTCGAATTCTGCGTTGACGTGGCTCTCATGGCCATCAAGCACCAGCATCCGATATGCACCTCTCCGACGGCGCTTAGTATGCTCGTCGAAATGCTGCAGCCATTCCAGACCAGTCGTATTATCCGTCCATCCGTTGGTTGTTGTCTTGACGGCCCAGTCGTCGGGTATCTGATGTTCGGAGTACCAGCTGGCGAGGTGGAAACGGCCCTTTACCACCAAGAAAGGCGGCACCACGTAGCCGTCGCCAGCGATACTGCAAATCGCCGTCGCCCATTCTCGATTTCCCGGCTGAACAGCCTTTGGTTTTCCAACCCGATCGGAGCGCGTGACCACCATCCTAGGCCGTATCATGCCCATCATAAAGCCGGTCTCATCGAAGTTGTAGAAGTCGCAGTCGAGGATGCCGTATTTCGCTCGCATATTGGCCACCAGTCGGAACCATGGCTCAATAATTACAGGATCTTCGCAGAGGCCTCTCTGGTAGTCGTAGACGCGATTGAAACGCATCTTTAGCTCTGGACGTCGTGCAACGAAGCGGTCTGGCCAGTTCTTTTCGACGTGTCGCGCACCGCGTTTCTGAAGCAGGAGATTGGCCATATCACCCACGTCGACAATCCGGGGCGAAAACCCTCGCGAATCTCGGTCGAGTACATATTGAACAATCACCTCCTCTTTGGCCTTCGTCAAATTTGAACGGCCGTGACAGCTGTTGGCCTTAGGGGTGACTCCGTTCATTCTGTTGCGGAGGGTTGTTTCAGGGACGTTGTAGATCTTAGCTGCACGTCGGCGAGACAACTTTTTGGTCGTACGGATAGCCTCGATGGCAAGGATAATTCTGGCTTCTTGGGTTTGCACAGACATGGTGTTTTGTGGTGTGATGGAACAATTGCCCTTGGAGGTTGTGTTGCGATAGAAAAGTGCGCGGGTCAATGGGGTGCGCGGGTCAATGGGGTGCGCGGGTCAATGGTGGACCACGTTACCACAATAGCTGCAATTCCCTGAAACTATTCGAAACTTTATATATCAGATACAGGCCGATCGCCTTACTACCAACCCTCGGGAAAGTAATAGAGTCAGTGGTGGCTGAGAAGGTTACCCGAGCCGCAGAGACCAACGGCCTACTTCCGGACGAACAGATGGGCAATAGAGCACACCGGTCAACAGAGCTCGCGGTCCGACTAGTAGTAACTCAGGTTCAAGAAGCGTGGAGGCAGAAAGCAACAGCATCGCTACTCCAGCTGGACATCTCAGGAGCCTTCGACACGGTTAACCATACCCGACTACTTGCTACTCTTAGAGAAATGGGCTTTCCAAGGTGGCTGGTCCTATGGACAAAAGAATGGCTAACCGGACGGGAGGCAACCCTTCACTTTGACGGCCAGGCAGCCTCCCCGACAGCCATACGGGCTGGAGTGCCTCAGGGTTCTCCCCTCTCTCCGGCTCTCTTCATCCTCTATATCGCCTCTCTATACAAGCAGCTAAAAGAACAACACCCCCACCTAGCAATAGCTGGCTTCGCAGACGACACCAATCTCTTAGTCTTTGGCCGAGACCCGGAGACCAACGTCCGACAGCTGGAGGCAGCCTGGGAGACATGTCTGCGGTGGGCGGACACCCGAGGGATGGCCTTCGCTCCCGAGAAGAGCGAACTGATTCACTTCAACAAGGGACGACGGCAGTGGACTAACCGGCTAGACCTCGCTCAGTTGGGGAGAGGCACTAGTCCAATGAAGCTGACAGAATCAGCTAGGTTCCTAGGTGTCTGGCTGGACTGGAGGCTCAACTGGAAAGCTCACCTGGGGGCAGTGGAACGGAAACTGGTGACCCAAAGCTATGCTCTGTCAAGAATCGCAGCCAAGACGTGGGGACTGGGTCTGGCGAAGGCACGGGAGATGTACTCAAAGTGCATCCGGTCGGCGCTGGCTTATGGGGCTTCATCTTTCCACATCCCCACGGAAAAAGGAGGCAAGCCAGCAACAAAGGGGATCACCAAGGATCTTGGGAAGGCTCAAAACTCCTGCTTGCGGATCGTGGCAGGAGCTTTCAAGTCCACTCTAATCCGCAATCTTGAGACAGAAACATGGGTGCCGCCATTGGGACCTATACCTCAACAAACGACTCGCCGACTTCAAAACCAGGCTTCAACAACCCGCTCTCGATAACGGCCAAGGAGGCAAAAAGGCCCCAGGGACCATTGTCCATGCAGCTTGCAGCAAGATACGCCGGAGGTTCTACTCAAGGCCGAGCAACAGGGGCCGACCACGGGCCTTGAGGCCACAGAGGCTGACAGCGGTAGAAGAGGCCGCAGGAGTAATAGCACGTTGGACCGGGGGAACCACCGGCACGGACAGGGTAGTCAAGGAGGCTTGGAGAGAGAGATGGCTAAAGGGACGAGACGGTCGGGCGACGACGAGACCAGCGGACGACCTCGACCACCAGCAGAAGACTCTATTCAAGGACAAGACTCTTAAGAAGCACGAGGGACTGAGCAAAGCGAAGAGCTCGCTGTTGGTCCAAGTCCGAACTGGGGACATAGGCCTTCGGAACTTCTTGTTCAAACGGGGAGTCCCAAGTGTGCTGACGCCCTGCTGCGAGTGCGGCAAAGGGCGGGAGACTGTTGAACACCTGGTGGTGTGGTGTTTGGCCCCACCGTTGACTCGGACGTGGGAGAGAGCAGAAGTCAGGATGCGACGAGACTTTTACTCTGTTCTTGTCAGACCCGGGCCACCGCCCGGGCTCACATCTTCCAGACCGCCCGGCGTTCTGCCACTTCGCGCCCACCAATTGCCCCGCGCCCAGGGCACTCTTCCTCCCCAGACAACCACCAGACCAATCTATCACCGTTCTTCCTGCCTGTTGGTTCCCTTCGTCCCACAGGTTATGAGCCGTAATCTCTTCCGTTTGCGCTTCTAAGATCAAGCTGGTCTTCCTTGCGATTTAAAAATAGCGAATTTCGAGCCGAAATTCGTACTTTTCTCTCCCCGTTTCCCCTCGTTACATTCTACAACACGGTCAGGATGGCAGAACAACAGAACAACGGTGGGAACGACCTGCAGACATTTATGGGAATGTTCCAGCAGATGATCATGCAGACACAGGCATCACAGGGCGGCCAGCGCCGCCTGCCCGCCATCGACAAGCTTACTGTCACGGGCACAGCCCGTTCCATAGTGTAGGGTTAGGGTTGTGGGGTGGGGTGCGCTCAGTGGTTTTTTCCCCTGCGGGGCTGAGCCTCCCACTTCCCTTCCCGTGCAACCACATCAATTACCAACAGGTACCTACTTTGCCATTGCGTCCTGTGATAGTTGGTTGCACCTCTAGTTCGCGTACGCTGCAGCCAAGCGCGACAAGAGGACGTCTAATTTTGTCAATTTGAACAAGCAGCCATCGCAACAAAATACCCGACGTCTTCAGCGACTTGCAGGAGCGTGGCGCGGACCACTAGATCGACAGAAAATACAACAAGTACATCGACATTGCCAAGATCGCCAGGTACGCAGTATGGCGGACAGTACCCCGGTCAACATCAACCCGGACGCGGGCGCAAAGCGCGACATCAAGGGCGACATTATCGCCAAGCTGGACGAGAATGCGTTCCCCAGCCTTAAGGATTTTTTTCGAGGGTCTGTGTGACCCGGTCATTGCGGATGATGGCACTCTACGTGTGCTTGAGAGCATACAGCGCTACCTGGCAGGCGCCAGTCTGCTGAAGATCATGGAGGGCGTGGTGGCCACGCAGAACAACCGTTATAACAACATGTCGGAACAGGCCGACAAGGAGGCCATGAAGGCGCAAAGCGAGCTTGACCAGTACAAGCTGGCACTCACAAAGATCAAGGTCGAACGCGATACATGGAAGGAAGCCGCCACTGGCGGAAACAGTGGAGGCGCTGGCCGCGACAGCGCCATGCCGCATCCGACTGCCTTTACGGGCGACGAGAAGAACACATCCAAGAGGACCAGTCAGTTCCGCACCTGGCAGACCCGTGTTGTGAGCCGCTGGGTAGCGCGACCCCACGAATTCAATTCCGATGGCAAGAAGATCCTTTATGCCGCCGCCCTCCTGGACGGCAACGCCGCTGCGGGAGTGTTCGCCGGCGTACAGAAGATAACGACGAACCCAACCGACTCGACCGACTGGCCGTGGAAGACCGCGACGGGTTTCATGGCGCACCTGGAGCGCAAGTATGCGACTATGGATTTGGCCGCTGACGCTGAGAACAAGCTGCGTACCCTGGCGCAGAAGGACGACTTTGCCGCCTTTACCGACTTTCTGACGGAGTTCACGAACCTTACCGACGTGTGCGATTGGGATGGCGCAGCCAGGGTCCGGAGTTTCAGGGGAGAAGCTGTCGCGCAGGATGCGCGATGCACTCAACATGCAAGTCACCACCCCCGAGCGCGATGACTTTGCGGGCTGGGTCAAGATGGCCCAGACCTTGGCAATCAATATGGAGGGCGAAGACCACCTTCGCAAGGCCACCTCCAACGGCAACAACAACAATCAAGGCGGCGGTGCCAGCGGTGGCAATGGCGGCAAGGCCAAGGATCCCGACACCATGGATCTGGACCAGATGCGAATCAACATGGCGAAGATCCCCGAGGAGGAGAAGTTGCGCCGGTTCAATGACGGCCTCTGCTTCAATTGCGGTAAAGCCGGCCACCAGGCACGTAAGTGCAGGAGCTCCACCAACACAGGCCGGGGCGGCCGGGGCGGCCCACGTGGCGGCAGCCAACGCGGAGGTTACAGCAACTACGGCCAGTGGCAGAGTTCCCCACAGGGCGGTTACGGCCCCCAACACGGCGCTCAGGCAAGCAACGACGGCAACCATTACGGTAACGGGTACCAGCAACAGTGGCACTGGAACGGTCCGGGCGGCAGTGCAGGCGCCAACAACAACCAACGTGCGCCGGCTCGCCATGGCGGTATGAGGGGCAGCTACCAGGGCGGCTACAACACCCGCGTACACTTCATGGACGTGCAGAACCCAGGTCGCGTGGTGGGCGAAGTCAGCTCCGAAGAGAACCGGGGGGTGGCAGTTACCAGCCCTCCGACTACGACAGCCAGGGCGATGAGTATGGCAACAGCCAGGGAAACGCTTAGCCCTCGCGCAAAGCCGCGTGTGGGGGCAGAGGGCCGGACACAGAGAGGGAGACAGAGTAATGAGGATGGCTCATAATGACAACAAGCTGGTCATCAGTGCGATGGGCCAGAGGAATTCTATTCTATTGTCTTCCCATCTTGTTGTGGACGGTCGCGCAGTGCCATGTGTGTCGCTAGTTGATTCTGGATGTACGGGTCTGGCATTCCTGGACTTCAAGTTCGCAGTTCGTCACTATATCCCAATGTCAAGGATGAAGCAGAAGAAGCCACTATTCCTCGCTGACGGCGTGTTGTCATCATGGATCGAGTGGGAGACGGAGGTCTACCTAGCGATCGGCGACCATCGAGAGCAATTGCGGTTTTATATCACAACTTTGGCGGAGGACAACCCGGTCATCCTCGGCCTGCCGTGGCTGAGCAGACATGATCCGGCGGTGGATTGGAAGAGCCTGCGCCTTACCTTCGGTGAAGGCTGCCGAGGACGCTGTTTGCCGACGTAGTTGCCGAAGCTGCTCGCACCACAAGCATTGACGAGCCCTGAGACGCAGTATCACGCATATGTCGAGGACGCTGAGGACGAGGGCGAACCTGATGATCGAGAGAGGGTTGACTGTCTGTCGGCTGAGCAGAGGGCCAGGAGATCACGTCGTAGGCGCGACTGGCGCCGGCGTCAACAGATTTTACAACACCGCGAAGCCGCAGAGACAAGAGGAGGACCGCGATGGACCATGGCGCCACCAGATGCGCGGGCTAGGGTGGTACCCGACACAATCCCCCGTAGACCGCAACAGGCGCGAATGGCGATGGGGAGGCGGTTGCCACCAGCTTACAAGCGTACAGCACCACAGCGACCCACCGCGGTACACCGGACAGAGAGGATAGATGGGAACAATATCAGACTGCTGAACGCACAAAATTTCGCCCTGTTCTGTCGCCAGAAGGGTGTGGCAGTCACGAGAACCACTTTTGGTGAGCTGGAGCAGGCGATGCAGGTAGCGATCCCGGACGTTCACTTGCCCGACCTCCCAGATCACTTCTTCAAGGACCTCCTCCGCCGCGAGGGCAGTGCTGAAAACTACAAAGCACACCTACCAGATGACTTCCACGACTTCATCGACAAGATCTGGGAAGACGGCCTTACGGTTCAGCGCATTACGGAGGAGGACGCACGCAAGTTCTTCGACAAGTCCGACAAGCCGCCGCTGACGGCCAACGAGATTAAGGCGAGACTCCCACCCGAGTATCGCGATCTTTTCGAGGCTTTCCTACCGCAGGAGGCCGACATGCTGCCGCCGCACCGCTCCTATGACCACAAGATCGAGCTGGTACCGGGCAGTAAGCTTCCGTTTTCACGAAACCGGCCGTTGTCACCAATGGAGCTCCGCGTTGTGAAGAGGTGGCTCGACGACAATCTGGCCAAGGGCTTCATCCGGCCATCAAAATCGAGTTCAGCGTCGCCCCTCCTGCTTGCGCAGAAGCCGGGAGGTGGTGTACGTATTTGTGTCGATTACCGCGGCGTCAACAACATCTCGATGAAGAGCCGGTACCCGATCCCGCTGATAAAGGAGACTCTCGATTCAATCTGCAGAGCGCAACTGTTTACGAAGCTCGATGTCATCGCGGCGTTCAACAGAGTGCGCGTCGCAGAAGGCCACGAATGGTTGACCGCATTCATCACACGGTTCGGCCTCTACGAGTCGCTTGTCACGCCATTTGGTCTGCAGGGCGCGCCTGCAACGTTTCAGCATTACATCAATGACATTTTGTATGACCTCCTCGACGATTGCGTGACGGCCTACTTGGACGATATCCTCATCTACTCGACAAATGAGAAGGACCACGTCAAGCAGGTCCGGGAAGTGTTGAAACGGCTGATCGACGCCGGCCTCCAAATTGACATCGAGAAATGCGAATTTCACACCACGAAGACGAAGTACTTGGGCCTGGTCATTACGCCGGGCGGGATTGAGATGGATTCGGAGAAGGTATCGGCAATCGCATCATGGCTGCCGCCCAAGACCAGGAAGCAGTTGCAGCGGTTCCTAGGCTTTGCCAACTTTTACCGTCGTTTCATCAAGGATTTCTCAGGGGTGGCGAGGCCGTTGTACGACCTCACGAAGAAAACGATGGATTGGACCTGGACCGATCGCTGCCAGACGGCGTTTGAGCGATTGAAGCGCTGCTTCGCCTCAGCGCCAGCGCTACGAATCTACGACTGGGAGAAGCCGGCAGTTGTTGAAACAGATGCCTCAGACTGGTCTGCGGGTGGCACACTGCTGCAGGAGGGCGACGACGGTGAGCTTCAGCCTGTCGCCTACTTCAGTGCAAAGCACTCAGCACAGGAGTGCAACTACGACATTTACGACAAGGAGCTCCTCGCTGTCATCAAAGCGCTGGAGGATTGGCGACCGGAGCTGGAAGGTGCAAGCCAACGGTTCGACATCATCACGGACCACAAGAATCTACAAACCTTCGCAACCACGAAGCAGTTGTCGCCGCGCCACATGCGGTGGTCAGAGTTCCTCTCCCGATTCAACTTCAGGATTATATACCGCCCAGGTTCTGCGAACGCGAGACCTGACGCCCTTAGCAGGAAACCCGAACACGTACCACAAGGTGTTGCCGACGATAGACTGCGGAACCGCAAGCGCCCATTGATCAACCCCGACCGTTTCGATCCGCTGACGTTTGGGGAGAGGGAGTCTCTCTTCGGCCTGCAGATCTTGCAGCTCGATATCTCCCGCCACATCGATGATCTGTTGACAGAGATGTACTCAAATTCGCCGCTGTTACAGAGCCTGATGGCGGCACTGGCGAACCCGGGGGGCAAGGGCTTGGCCAAAAAGATTGAAGGACAGGTTGAGGATACCATACGCAGAGTGCCGCGCAGTCGCCGGCAAGGCGTATTTCCGCGACAGGCTTGTTATTGATCCCGAGGACACGGACATGCATCTCCAGTTGATTCACCGCACGCATGCCTCCAGCCCGGGCGGCCATCCCGGCAGAGTCAAGACCTTGGATCTTATGAACCGGAAGTATTGGTGGCCAGGGATGAGTATCGCAGTGCGGTCATACTGCAACGCCTGCCTTCTTTGCGACAAGACGAAGACTCCAAGGTCGCTACCAGCCGGATTTCTGAAGCCGTTGCCAGTTCCATTGGTACCATGGCGAGACATCTCAGTCGACTACATCACACCGCTGCCGCCATGCGAGAGACGAGGGCAAATCTTCCGTCATGTTGTTGTCGTGGTCGACAGGCTGACAAAGATGCGGCACTTCATTCCGACGGCCACGTTGGAAGCAGAAGAGTTGGCAGACCGGTTCATCGAGAGGGTGTACAGCTTGCATGGTGTACCAGAGACTGTCATCTCCGACAGAGGCACGCAGTTCGTTTCGGCTTTTTGGAGGGCATTGTCAAGGCGGCTGGGCGTGACGCTGAGGCCATCGTCAGCTTTCCACCCGCAGACCAACGGACAGACGGAACGTATCAATGCAGAGTTGGAGCAATATCTTCGGCTCTTTTGCGACTGGGCACAGGATGACTGGGTGGACTGGCTACCGCTGGCAGAATTCGCTGGCAACAATACGACATCGGAGACGACCGGCGTGTCGCCGTTCTTCGCCAACTACGGTTTCCACCCGCGTATGGGAGTCGAGCCGACGCAGCCATGCCCGCCAAATGTCACGGGAGCGCAACGCCGCGAATTCTTCCGTGCATCTGAGATTGCTGAACGGTTCAAGGCAATCCTCGAGAAGGTGACAGCGCTGTCGAAGCAAGCGCAAGATCAGTACGAGGAAGGTGCCAATAGGCGGCGATCCGACGCGCCCGTCTACCATGTCGACGACTGGGTGATGCTCAACATGAAGAACTACAAGACCGGCCGGCCGACAAAGAAACTGGAACCCCGTTGGGAAGGACCGTTCCTGGTGACGAAGACGTCGTCGCATGCGGTGACGCTCCGACTACCCGCCAACATGAAGATTTTCAATACTTTCCATGTCTCGATGGTGAGGCCGTATCACAGGGAGGGCATTCCCGGCCAGGAACAGACACATGACGACGTGAGGGCCAACCGGGGAAGGGTAGTCACGCGGACCGACGACGGCGATGATGCTGTCGAATGGGGGTTCGAAGATATCCTGGATTACGGCAAGGCAGACAACGGAAGATGGCAATATTTTGTGAAATGGGAAAACGATGACACGCCAACATGGCAGCCGGCAACCGATCTGCGAGGCTGTGACGATGCTATCTGGAAGTTCCACGACACCCATCCAAGCCATCCAGGACCGCCCACATGGGTCAAACGAAGGCATCGTGGACAGGTGCAAGGGGGGCGACAACGGCAGCGTGGAGAGGCGCCGACGGAAGGAGACCAGCCGCGAAGGTGAAGCCAGCGGGACAGGGTTGCGTAATCTTGCTTCGATTTGATGGATGGATGGATGGATGGAATTTATTTCGCCCGGAGGCACTAAGCCTAAAGGGCCTTGGCACGCTAAGTACATTCGATTCCTCCACTTTGCCTTGATCTCGTCCAAGCCCTTACATTGTTTACCTTGTACAACGCCACATCATGCCTCTTTTCTCAATCGCGAGCAAATCGACTTGGAGGCTGCATTCTCCAAGTGTTCAGCGTCCTATCTTCAGCGGCTAAAGCGGGACCTGCTGGATGAGGTTGTGTGGTGTTAGTTGCGTGAGTTCCTTTAATGTGATCTGGAGTCACTGCGCTTGGCTCGGCCCTTGCTCGTTGTCCGGTTCCAATCTTCCCGTTGCCAATGCGTATTTAATCGCTGTACGGACTGCTCTCATGTCTGGTGACCAGTGCTTTGAATCTGACGGTGCTTTCCCTCCCAGATAGAACGAGAGGCTCCCTCGTCTTGTCGTTGTGCATTGTAGCATGTCTTCCCTTAGTGCTGTCCATCTCACGCATCGCAGGAGAAAGTGCTCCACTGTTTCTCTCGCATGCCCACAGGCACATTGGTCGGAGTCGGCAGCTCCTATCATGCTCAGAAAGCCGCTCAGCCTTGTCATTCCCGTCCGGAGTTGCGCCAACACACTGGCCTCTCTCCGCTTCAACTTGTCATAGAGCTCGCGTGTATGTTTGCCAGGCAGCGCCGTGTCCATAGCTTTGGAGAACTTGCCCACGTCCTCTGGGAGCCTTCTCCCTTGCTGTTGTTTGGCTATTGCTAGCCTGATCGTTGTCGACTTTGCCTGGTCTGGTTGGACGTCTGGTGGTTGCCTCCGTTTCGTTGCGCTTTGCGCTGCCGCTTTTGCCTCAGATGCTAGTGAAAAGTCGATTTCCGCTGGGATCCATATGAAGTCGATAGAGTTCCCCCCTTGCTTCAACAGCTCCACTGATTTGTAGACCTGCCGTATGATGCTTTGGCCAGACTGTTGCCGCGGTTGTCGGATGGCTGCGAGTGCTGACATGCTCCTAGTGATGACGTGATATGCCTTTGGAGGGTGCCAAGTGGCACGTTCTTTAGCGCCATTGCTATAGCTGCCAGCTCTGCTATATACGGGTTCTGTTCCTCCCTTGTCCCGAGAGTCACCGCGTAGCGTGTCCCTGCTTCACCTGTCCTGTCAAGGAGAGTGTCCCGTGTGCTGCCGCCCATGCCAACGATGCCCTTCCTTACGGATGAGCTAGTCGCAATGATGATGCCTATGGTCCTGTTGACCATCTCGGCTGCCTTCTTTGGTCGGGCTCAAGCGTCACCTGTAGGCGGGGTTCCCAGGGCGGGATGGCGTGCTCCTGGATGGTTTCCATCCGCCCGACCTGTATTTCGTTCGTTGCGGAGGCGATCTTCTGAAGCGGGGAGGTGAAACGTATCGTCTTCCGAGCCTTTACTGAGCTCAAGGGGTGTGCCCTTGGCAGGGTGTGCAGGTTGATCCAGAGTTTCGCAGCCCCTTGCGCGTGTCGTTGCCGGATAGAGGGGATACTTGCTTCGGCTTCTGCTACCGCTGTCGCCACGGTCCTAAAGGCTCCCGTGATCGCTAGGGCGCCTGTCTTTTGGGCCCTGTTCAGCCAGCTCAGCGCCTTTTCCCCACATGCGTGCTTCCAGACGTTGGCTGCATAGTCTATGACAGGAGCGACGGTCGCCACAAACAGTTGCCTTGCTGTCTGCGGGAGAGCATCTTCAGCCTCCTCAAAGCCAAGGCTGCTGTGAGGCCCTTAGCTGCCGTTCTAGCCATGTGTTGCTTGTAGCGGAGTTCGCAGTCCATCAGGACTCCCAGGATCTTGGCGTTCTCTGATGGCTTGACGGTGTCACCCTTGATCGTGAATGGAATCTCCGAGGATCGGTCCTTGTTCCTTGTGAAGTGCACAATTACTGTCTTGTCCCCTTCAAATTGGGCACCGCTCCGTCTTTCCCAGTCTAGTGCTCTGTCTATGATTGCCTGGATGCCTGCGCGGTTCGCTTCTGCCGAGGGTCCTGTTACCCAGGCGGTGTAGTCGTCGACGAACGCGACCGAGCCTCCGTTTGCATCGATTTTGTGCTGTACCAGGTCCGCATTGAAGAAGAGGAACAATATTGGAGAGAGTGGCGATCCTTGCGGGAGACCCGACTGTGGTAGGTCTTGCTGTTGTGACGTGAACCCGTTTACCATGATGGTTGCCGTGCGCTGGGAGCAGAAAGCCCCGATCCACTTGACCAGGTGTTCTGGTATCCCTCTCGCCTTGAGTCTCTGGAGAAGCCTGTCCTTGAAGACCCCATTGTACGCCCCCCTTGACGTCGAAACTGATCAGGGTAAGCACCTTCCTGGCTCTCCATGCTTTGTAGATCTGTTCTTGTAGTAGCAGGAGGGCCTGCTCGGTCGACCGTCGTTTCCGAGCTCCAAAGTGGTTGGCGGGTAGGAGACCGGCCGTTTCCACAGCGTGTGAGAGGCGTTCCGCAACGACTGCCTCTAGTATCTTGCCGAGCGTAGAGAGCAGCGAGATGGGCCTCCACGCCTTGGCTAGCGTGTAGTCACTCTTCCCAGGTTTCTTCAGTGGGATGATCTTGGCGTTCCTCCACTGGCTGGGGATGTCGCCATCTCGTAGTGAGGTCTGGAACAAATGGAACACCCTGTCTTTGACTGCCGGCCAGAGCTGCCTCCATACCATTGCAGGTAGGCCGTCTTCCCCAGGTGCTTTCCATGGTTTGGCGGAGAGGACCTTCTGTTCCACTTCTCCTATCGTCAGGTCTGGCATGTCGACTGATGCGCGTCGCGGCCGTTCTCCCTCTTCTTCGATCCTCGCCGGCAAGGGCGGGAAGAAGGTAGTCAACAATGCTTGTGCTTGCTCTGCTTTACCCTCGGTGATGGAACCATCCTGTCGAACAAGCGGGGGTATCTTATCTCCCATTGTGTTGCTGTTGGTTTGCAGGTATCTTGCTGCTTGCCAGATATTGATGTCGTCAGCCAGGAATTCGTTCCAGTGGGTACTCTTTTGTTTGCGGATGGTGTCGTGGTATTCCTTGGCTGCCGCCTTCGCTCGTTCTTGGAGTTCTGGTGACCTTTGTCCCGTCCTCCGTTGAGACCTCGCTTGGTTTCTCCAGAACGTGTAGGTTTGGCGAAGTCGTGTTAGGTCTGTGGTCCACCATCGCTTGGCGTACGGTGATGGTTTGGCTTTGGGTGTCAGGTTAAAGACTGCGTTGGTCACTGCCGCCATGAGCCGGTCCGTCTGCTCCTGGACGGTGCCGCCCCACGGGGTGTTTGCCAGGGCTGCTGCAGTTCTCTCCTGATCTCTGCCCATGGTGCGTTCTTGAAGAGGAACCTCGTTTCGCTGGGGCGGTCCTCTATCGTGATGTCGAAGGCTGTTTCTATCGCCCTGTGATCTGAACCATGGTCGCAGGGATGGATCGTGCACTTGAGTAGCTGGTCTGCCAGTTCGGCCGACGCCAGGACCAAATCGATTGTGCTTTCCATGTCGCCTGATTGCCATGTCTTCGTGCCCCTTGGGAGGAGGCTGCAGAGGGAGTGTTCCTCCATGAGGTGGATGATGCGGTCCCCCTCCCCTTGTCTCGACGGTGAGATGCCGTCTCCCCCCCCCAGAGCTGGTCGTGGCGGTTGAAGTCGCCCGCCAGGATGATGTCTGTCCTGGTCCCTGTCCCAGATCGGAACCTCCTGATCAGTCGATCGAGCTCCCCCACTGCTCCCTCCAGTACTTCAACACTGCCACCCTCCACATACACTGACACTATCAGCACCATCCGGTCAGGAAGCCGGATCTTCGCTGCGGTGAGGTCTGCCGATGGCATAGGAATTTGCTCGACCTCGAGGTCGCTTCGTACCCAGAGCATGCTCCGGATCGGCCAGACAGTGTCCCTCCTTGTTGTTGTTGGTGTTAGTTTCGTCCAGTTGTGGTGACCCATTGGAACTGTCACCACCAACTCGTCTATCGTTCTTGCGTATGGCTCAGAGATCGCCAACGCTGCGTAGTCTTTGAGTCCCTCGTCGTTTAGCAGGCTCTGTTGCACCTCGCGTCGTTTGTGAACATTAAGTTGTAGGATCTGGAGCGTCTTATGCATCCTTGTGCATTCGGCGTACCCGGCAATTCCTGTCGAACGATTCGTGTGGCCCGCTGCATAGTACACACTTTGGAACTGCGGCTTGGCATGTCTTGTGGTGATGGCCTTGTCCCGCGCATTTTGCGCAGGCCTGCGGTTTCTTGCATGAGAAGGCCTTGTGGCCCATCTCCTGACAGTTGAAGCACTGGATTGGGTCCTCCCGGGGCGCAAATACACTCGTGTAGGCTGACTCCCCGTTCAAGTGAAAGTAGTGGCCATCCAGGAGTCGTTTTGCCTCGCTGCCCTTGGTCACGTACACGACCATCGAGCCATATGCTTTGCCCGTGTCCTTCCTACTGAGCCAGGCAATTTTTTGCGATGTTGACTTCATTCTCCGCTCCAAGCGCTTCCGCTGCTCCTGGCAGGACATCTCCGTTAGTGTCTAGGACGGCCGTCCGGTTGGCGTTGTCGACTCTGACAGGGTACAGCTGGTCTCTCAGCACCCGCACCCCTGGGGTGGTGATCTTTTGTGCTGCTTCCTTGACGAGCTGGACCTCGCTTTCGTCCCTACAGACCACCCTGATCCGCTCTGGGTTTCGGGCTTCCTTCACCACTGCTGTACAGCGCCACTGTCCCTTACCCTCGTGTGTTCGGATTTCCTTCTCGATTGCCTTCCTGATGTCCGCCACCTGGACTTTGTCCTTTTCCCGTTCCTCCACCCTGGATGTGTCGACCGTGCAGAACAGAGTGTCCGTGAAGGTCGACGGTGTCGTGTTCGAGGTGGAGAGGGTGCTCTCCGTCTAATAACCCTTCGTTGTCGTCAGATATGCACAGAAGGACACGAAACTCTAAGGTTTGCACCTTAAGCCCTCCACAAGAGGCACGGCTATATAGAGCTCCATAGGCGACACCACAGCGACCGCGGAGCGGCCGGGGCCCGGGTGCGAGCCGGGTACTCGGCATCCATATAGCTCCCTCTCTCTCGGATGACCGACACGCGCGTCCGTCCTCTCCGGCCAGTTACATTGCTCCCCGGAACCACAGTCTCCTTGCGGCAGCGACACCACATATTCCCTCCACAGCCGGGGCGCCCTTCCAGCGCAATCCACCTGCGGCTTCATCCCATACCGTAACCTCTGCCCCCTTAAAGGACGTGGCCCAGCCACGCGTACAGTCCAACAGGTCCCCCGCCGAGGCACCGTCTGTCTTGTTCCTACGGCCCGGGTGCGAACCGGGACCGCAATTCCACTGCCTTCCCCTCGGTCCAATGTAACCACCACGGCCCACCTTCCGCCGGGCGCAACCCCGACATCCAGCTTCCCGTTGCACTGCGAGGGTCTCCCCACGAGGCCAAAGCCGCAATGCCGACCGTGTCTTGCAGCAGGCCATCGTACGAGCTGCCACGCCGGCACAGCTTATACGGTCGCCCTGCCACTAACCTGCCCTGATCCACCACCATATTTCCTCCTCTTATAGTATGCTGTTTGTCAAGAGGGCGAAGCGCCTCGCAGGGAGGCCGGCCGCCCGTGTGCCTCCCCTTAACGGACCCGTTACCTCCCATCTCCTCGGTCGATTAACAGCTCTTATAGTCGGAATCGTACGTCGGCTTTCGCTCCAGTCCTCGTCGCTTCGTCGCACCAGTCGGTCGTGCCGCCAGACTTTTGATTCCGCTCTCCCAGAACCGGGCAGGGCCGGGGGTGCCCTGTCTCTTCTTCAAAACGTCGAAAGAGTCGGGTGGTTTTCGTACCCAGTATCCCCCTTATCTTGCAAACTCGTTGCAGCTTGTTGTTGTCGTTGGTATCGGCAGTCGTGGTTGTCGTGCGGGGCTGTGAGGGATTTTCGGGCGCTCGAAAATTCTCGCGTCAATCCACGAAATCGACGTCTGCGATCGCCAATCGGCCGCGCAGCGGCTGCGCGGTGCTGCAACCCCTTGGAATCGAAAGAACAGGTTGTAAAGGTGCTGTTAATCGATTTTTGCGATGCCCGGCCGCCCGCGCGGGCGGCCCCCGACGTTTGTTCGCCGGGAAGGGTGTAACAACATTCCTAGGGCATTGCTACCTCCTTTTTTTTTTTTGGTGTGGGGCGTGGACTAGAGGAGCAGGCGGAGGATTTAAGTAAACTCTTCAAGTGGTTGGGTCGCAATGATGTTAGTGGTTCGGGTCCCTTGTGTAGTAGTAGTATTAATTTCGCTCAAGTGAATTTCGCTGAAAGATAATCGGCGAGTTAATTAATTGCTTGTCTCTTTCCTTCTGCCTTCTCAAGCCTTGTCTGTGCTCCTGTCCGCAGCAAACACCAGTCCCAGCCCGAGTGGCCCTAGACGAGTCTAGGCCGCCGAGTCCGGCATAGTTACCTAGAACTTCAAAAAAGATGCCCGGAAAGCCTGAAGCTTTCACATTCGGCAGCCCATCAAAAATCTGAATGCATATATTCTTCAACATCTGCATCAATATATTCTTTTGCGCCGAAAAAAGGAGGCAACCCAGCAACGAAGGGGATCACCAAGGATCTTGGGAAGGCTCAAAACTCCTGCTTGCGGATCGTGGCAGGGGCTTTCAAGTCCACTCCAATCCGCAATCTTGAGACAGAAACATGGGTGCCGCCATTAGACCTATACCTCAACAAACGACTCGCCGACTTCGAAACCAGGCTTCAACAACCCGCTCTCGATCACGGCCAAGGAGGCAAAAAAGGCCCCAGGGACCATTGTCCATACAGCTTGCAGCAAGATACGCCGGAGGTTCCACTCAAGGCCGAGCAACAGGGGCCGACCACGGGCCTCTAGGCCACAGAGGCCGACAGCGGTAGAAGAGGCCGCAGGAGTAATAGCACGCTGGACCGGGGGAACCATCGACACGGATAGGGTAGTCGAGGAGGCTTGGAGAGAAAGATGGCTAAAGGGACGAGATGGCCGGGCGACGACGAGACCAGCGGACGACCTCGACCACCAGCAGAAAACTCTATTCAAGGACAAGACTCTTAAGAAGCACGAGGGACTGAGCAAAGCGAAGAGCTCGTTGTTGGTCCAAGTCCGAACTGGGGACATAGGCCTTCGGGACTTCTTGTTCAAACGGGGAGTCCCAAGTGTGCTGACGCCCTGCTGCGAGTGCGGCGAAGGGCGGGAGACTGTTGAACACCTGGTGTTGTGGTGTTTGGCCCCACCGTTGACTCGGACGTGGGAGAGCGCAGAAGTCAGGACGCGACGAGACTTTTACTCTGTTCTACAGGGTGCCAGTCCTTCAACTGCTCGGCTGACGAGAAGGATACTGGGCTGGCTGATGGATTCAGGAAGACTGCCGATGTACAGCTTGGCCAGGAAGCTCGAGCTGGAGTAGGCAATCTGACTCCCACCGGTCGGAGGCCAAGAGGCGTTCTCTTTTTGTATTTCGCAGGCTCATTCACTGATTTCTTCCCTTAATCATCGGTATAGGTTTTTCACCCGGCCCGCAAGGGCGCGGTTTTCCTGTATAGTAAATGTCTGAGGGTCCGACATGCCCGCAGGGCACAGCGGTGTAGGAATAATAATATATTCTTTTGCGCAAAATCAACGACGTACCTCTGATTTCTGACGACGTGCTCGCTCTCAAGGAGCTCCCTCAAAACAATGCCATTTCAGCAACGAGTTCGAGAAGACCGCCACCTACCTCGCCTTGGGGTAAACATGGGAAGGGAACATAACCCGCTATGACCCAACTGAGCGCGGGTTTGGCGAGCTGTTTTTCTATGCTTCTTGCCATTGAGTTGATCATTATGGTTGTGTTTCGGCTGAGTCTCAATTACCACGGCTTGAAGACATCGGCCTCTTGTGTCAAGCTGGCTCAACCCGGATTAACAACTGGACAAACCAGCACTGCCGCCCCGACTGCGTCCTCTGGGCCGGATTCGATTTTGACAGCAGTGTTCTTGATCCCCTCTCGTCATCACCGCCCTTTAGGTCTCGGCACCAATGCTTTTACATCTGCCTGAAAACTCGGACCTCGATAACAAGAGCTAACTTCTACACAAATCGGCTATGGTGGCTGCAGATCAGATTCTTCAACGAGCGAAGAGCCCGCACAGACTCATCTATTTTTTGATGATTTTCTGGGAGGTTAAGACTGGCGCTGTGATTAGAACCATGGACTTCATCCATCTTGTCATGAACCAATGGTCAAGAAGTCGTCGCCGCAAGAGACGTTATCTGGAGGACTTCAGTTTTTTGGTTTTCTATAGTTTTTTTGTCAAAGTTTTGAATTAGTTATCAGACGAAGTGGGCAATGAGTCTTTTGTTCTTGCAATCCCATCCTTTTTTTGTTGCTTGGCTTGGGGCTCTGGCTTGCTTTGCCATCATTTCCGCCCTCTCCAAAATGGCTCTAAATGCCACGACTATTGACCGCTGGTTCTCGAGGACACGGGACAGAAAATTCCCAAATCAATAGTCTTTGACACTAGTTACGTAAACCCCCAAACCTTAACGAGCCTCACCATCTTCGTCTTACACACATAAAAGAACCCTTCCTTCTCTCAGAACGATACTCAACCGCCACTCCAACCCGCCTACACACCCCTTCCCCTCCCTCTCTCCTCTCTAGCATCATCAATAATATCGCCAACTCTCTCAGCTCAAGACACACCACTCCCCACTTCTCCCCTTCCCTCAACTCGGCTCTCCTACCCTGTCCCCCAGATCCCAAACTTGTGACTGTCACAAATAAGTTAACTGCCGCACAACCTCACCACAATGCGCATCCTTGATGGCAATCTTTCTATTTTTGTTCCGCACATAGATTCCCTGCCCCGCAAACACGCAATTCAATCTCTCACGCTTCGTGTTCTTTCACTCATAAGCTTTCCAGGGGCCTTCTCAGACGGTGTTAAAAGTGATGATAAACGCGCGGCAGCGGTCCAAGGCTTTGACGTCTTTGATGTGTTTGCCTTGCTATTCAACAGCGTGGCCGTGAGTTATGGGGTTTGAGTCGTGGTCTGTGGTGAGAGGAGGAGCTGAGGATTAAATTACGATGAAGCAGGAAGAGGAGCAAATGTGCCGAACAGCGATGACCTCAAAGTTTGGGGATGGTATGAAAGGGAACTTTGTTCGGATGCGGATGCGGAGCCTGAAGCGCATGAAGTTTATGCAAGCCTCCAGATGGTATACTCAGAGGTCAGCTTGTTTGCAATGTCACTGCGGGTTAGAAGCTTACTGGGAAGCACAGGGTATCAATAATCTCGTCTAGAGTACTCTTTGAACCACAAGAATAACCAACATACACAAACCCAACCTCTACTCCAACAACTTTCTCCCTCTCAATTTCCTACACCACGGCCCAACCATCCAAACACAACACCAAAACCACGCCTTCACCTTCTTCCAAGGCCTTGGCATCGCAACCCCCCTGCTCTCTTCCCCCCTCCTCTTCTTTTTCCCAACTGCCACGTTCCCCTCCAACAACTTAACCCCCTCGGGCGTCGAAACCACCCACGTCCGGGGCTGATAAAGCTGATGCCCATGCCCCTTCGGCTCCGGCCACCTCAACCTCTGCAGCCCACGCTTGCTCGTCACACACTTCTGATCCGGACACCACAGCACATGGCGGAGTTTTTGGTCCCGCTTGAGACCCCATGAGTCTGGGTCGACGCGCCAGAGCCAGTTCCAGGAGTTAGGATGGGGTGCTCGCGCGGATACCAGACACCGAACGGTTAGATACGCGCGGCGGAGCCCCTGGCGAATCCAGAAGTAGTCCGTCGGACATAGGTTGCAGCGGTATGTGTGCGCGGGGAGGCCGGCGCGGCTCCATGAGTGATCGGGGTCGTTGTCGTTTTCAGGAGGGATGAAGAAGCCCCGGCGGTGAGGGTTTTTGATGGCGCGGCAGCGGCAGCACCAGTCTTCTCGGAGGCAGCTATGGCTGGTCGGGGTGATGGTTGAGGGCTGGTTGTCGGGATCTTCGTCGAAGCAGGCGCATTGGTAAGGCTCGAAGGGGAGCATGAGTTTTGAGTTGTCCTGGCGGACGTGAGGACAGAGGGGAATATTGCCGTGATCTTTGCAGTGATCCAAAAAGTCACGGATTTGCTGTTTTGCGACGGGGACCTCGGGGTCGACGTCGAAGGCTGGGCTGGTCCAGCGGAAGTGAGCCTCGCCAGACTGGAGGCGGATGCGGACCGCTGGGGAGAGGGTGTCGGCCGAGTCATACGTCTCTTCCAGGGAATTGTGTGACTCGTGGGTGCAGGTGATCTGATGAAAAGGACCCGAAATATCGTCGCCTGTTTGGTGTGTCTTGTGGTTTTGCGGAGAGCACATGTCCTGGACGGCGGCATGTGTCACCGCTTTATGGGCGCAGATGGGTATTCTGCCCTCCAAGCCGATGCAGATGCGCTGCAGTGGCGATGCCGCGCGCTGCGTGGCCGAGAAGAAGAGTCGAGGGTGGTTCTCGGAGCACCCTGAGCACCATTCTGGTCTCATCAGCCACTGGAGAGTCTTGTCCAGACGCCCACTCTTGCGGTTGGAGAGGCAGTCGGTGCATTCGTGGTGGTTGGTCTGCTCGTCGCGCGCCAGCAGCGCTGCCACCGCGGTTCTTGTTGTCTTATTAAGCCTGACCGCGTTGGAATCGTGGAGCGGAAACACCATCCGAGTCCAGGTTAGGGGAGCCTGGATGCGCAAACCCAGCCGCGAAAAGACCTGTCTGGGATTGCCGCCCGCCTTACGGAGATGATGCAGTTCAATGTCGGCGATGAGCTCGAGAAAGTGGCCGCACGTGCGCCGCATGATTTGTCTCGTGACGCCATCCAGCTGATTCCGAATTAGGAGGAGAATCTCATTAGGCAGTCGACAGAGCTGGCTCTGCTCCAGGTTTTGTTTCCGCTTCTGCTGCCACGCTGGGTTGTTGTCGGGGAGTGTGCGAGGCAGCCACACGCAAGAGCTGCTGATGGCCCCGGGTAGAGACTCGTTGCAAAGTTCCTCGCATGAATCGTCGCTGACATCCATATGCTGAAGGCCGTCATCGGCGGTTTCATAGGACTTGTGGAAAGGGTCGGGCGTATCCGCAGGTCGAGGCTCGTCGACAACTTCCTTGTGTAGAGCATTTTTGGCAGGCGTGACTGTAGATTTTTGCAAGCCTAAAACGCCTTCCGTAAATTCGGGCATCTTCGTATTGCCGGACGCAACTGGGCATGGGAGTGCTGGGGACATGGTGTATAATTCAGGCTGTGTGAGATGCAGTATGTCTAATTAGAAGCTGCGAGCGGGTGACTCTTTACTATGAGCAATGCTCGCTTTTTTTACCACACGGAAAATTCCAGAACACCAGGGGGGGATTCCGGGTTTTTAAGCATAGTGTGTGTTGTTCAGTGGTTCGGTATGTGCATCCCACTTGGGCTTCTATTCTTCTTTCGTCGCGGTCCACGGACCCTCATTTTATGCACATGCGACAGTGTAGTCATAAGAGTTCAGATAAGCGCTTTGTTGTCCGTTGCTCACGTGTTTCTGGCTCGCCTCTGGAGGTTGCCGCGCCGACATTCCGCAATTGGCTGTGAGCATATAGATAAGCGCAGTCAGGTTCAAGTGTGAGTTTTCAAGACTCAATTCGAGCAGGGCTTCGTCCAAGTTTCTCTCGGTCGGACTGCGACTGAGTCACAAAGCAACAACCATGAAGGACCGAACCCAACAGTGTGGGACACAGTGACAGAACAACGGGAATTTGCAGACTTGGCCGGACCAATTGAGGAGAAGTGCGTTGTGTTGTGTTGTACGACATATTGTAACTCCTGAGGAGTCAGGTTACACAGAAACTCCAAATTGGCGGAATAAGACTCAAGGGATGCTATGCTTTGAAGAAGGCAGTGCAACTCCGTCGCCTTACACCAGCCATATCCTCGGAAAATATTAGATGCAGTTATTGTCATGTACTGACGCACTTTAGTATCAAACCGCGACAGGCTTCCAAAATCCCTTCCTGAACTCCAGCCTCTCGCACGCCGCACTCCTCAACAATCCTTCCCAACTTCCCGCTGCAACGCCGTCATCATGTCAACTAAATGCTCCGTCGCAACATAATTCTGCCCACCCACCCACCGCAATCGCTGCCGCCCGTTCCAGCCACGTAATAGACTGCTCTATACCCCCACCCCCGACTGGTGTATCTCGGCAGTATCTTTCATGGCATGCGCCGCTCAGTCTCAAACTGCCCTGCAAAATCCGAATCTGGTGGTGGCGGTCTTCTAACCACCGCCATGCAGAAGTCCATGTCATCCGCCAGCTTCTAAAACGGCGAGCTTGGACTTGACGAGCTGGGCCTGATCCGAGCTAAAGCTAGAGCCCGAGACAAGGCAGGAGTGCTCGAATAGCGTCGTGATGGTCACCACGGTCGGTTTGGTACTCGCACTGCAGTGATGGACGGTCGCGAGGGAGTCAAGGAGTTTGAAGGTGTTGGCGGGGGAGTGTGCGAGGCAGGTGTTAAGAAGCCAAGCATGCAATGCACGCTATGGTGGGAAATATCCTGGCAGACAGCGGAGCTGAGCCTGGTAGATGCCTGAGCCTGGTTCTAGGAAAGTAGACACAACAAGGGCAGCAGACTTGATGTCTGGGCTTTTGCTGTCTGTTTATATTTATTCTGGACTTGAGGTTGCTGCGGTTCTGAGGCCACCAATTGCTTAGGACTGTTTTTGGGGGGGTTTGTCTCAACTCGACGTCTCGGATGTGGTGGACTGTGGACTATCTTGCTTCGTTATCAAGTCTGATATGCTGAGATGGCATCTCCCTGTCTGGTTCGGATATGGAGAAGGGTGTCACAAGCCCCAGTCAGACAGTTAACCATGTTCGGTAGTGACGGCTTTACCAGCGTCTTCGGGAGGATCCTGACACACCGTATTGGCCTGGGAAGATCTTTCCTGCCGAGCTTGTCGGAGGTATCCCCATGGCGTGTAGCCGAGCGAGACCCATGAGGCAAACGCCGGCGGGGCGGGCGGGCAGGGCAGGCAGTGTGGGCTATCCCGTGGCTTTTTGCGTCCTTGAAAACTTTCCACACTCGAAACCACTTGTCGTACGTGCGCTTGCTGTCGTCCAGAATTAGCAAGTCAAACGAGAGTCAGGACAAACCAACATCGAGAGTTTAAGAGAATGCAGCGTAACTGAGCCAACCGCAGTAAGTCGTTGGTGGCATGATGCTAGCAATGGCATACCTTGCAGAGAAGCTGTAGTGCCTTCTCATTGTCTCGCTAACGAGCTTTGGAGAGTGTTGCCTGTAGAGGCCAATGATGGTATCCTGGTATTGCGCCCATTGCTTGGCTGTAGGGCCTTGCAGTGCCTGTGATTTTCTATTTGAGTCTGGCCTTGCCCTCTCGGACAGGGCAGAGAAGATGCCGAGTTTCCCGGGAGAGGGGCGCAGGGCATCAGAGTCGGAGCTGGAGCCGGGGTGGTCAATGATGGCATGGTGCTGGGAAATGACAATCAAAGGGGTGTTGCTGCAAGGTTTCCAGACACGAACATGGGCTGGACGCCAGTTGCTAATGAGGCATCCGGTCTTGTTTCGTTTCAAGTGGAGAGGGGGAGCCTTGGCCCTCTTACATGCAGGTGGCATTGCAGAGCGATGTCGCTTTGGGCCAACAGCTTGTTGATGACGGGAAGCAAACAAGAAATGTGCATGAAGCCTTGCACATGCGTGTTATCGGATGCTTTGATTAGGCCCACATGTGCCACCAATGTGTGGCGAGAAATTGTTTTAAGACTAACTGAACTCACCAAAGCCACTGGCTGATTCTTTCTGTTTTAAGTTAAAGGCTAAACCCGGGGAAGCTCAACAAAGAATGTGAAGTTGCAAGGGCGGACAGAAGGCAGGGTTGCCTGGATTTTACTGACAAACTCTGGGTTGTACTGCAAGTAGAAACATACAATTGAGATATCTAGGCGGCACATGGCGAGCCCGAACCTTGGCCTATTACTTTACAACAAAGTCCTCTAACGTATTTGATAAGCGAGCGGACGACATCGACCACCAGCAGAAAACTCTATTCAAGGACAAGACTCTTAAGAAGCACGAGGGACTGAGCAAAGCGAAGAGCTCGTTGTTGGTCCAAGTCCGAACTGGGGACATAGGCCTTCGGGACTTCTTGTTCAAACGGGGAGTCCCAAGTGTGCTGACGCCCTGCTGCGAGTGCGGCGAAGGGCGGGAGACTGTTGAACACCTGGTGGTGCGGTGTTTGGCCCCACCGTTGACTCGGACGTGGGAGAGAGCAGAATTCAGGACGCGACGAGACTTTTACTCTGTTCTACAGGGTGCCAGTCCTTCAACTGCTCGGCTGACGAGAAGGATACTGGGCTGGCTGATGGATTCAGGAAGACTGCCGATGTACAGCTTGGCTAGGAAGCTCGAGCTGGAGTAGGAAATCTGACTCCCACCAGTCGGAAGCCAAGAGGCGTTCTCTTTTTGTATTTCGCAGGCTCATTCACTGATTTCTTCCCTTAATCATCGGTATGGGTTTTTCACCCGGCCCGCAAGGGCGCGGTTTTCCTGTATAGTAAATGTCTGAGGGTCCGACATGCCTGCAGGGCACAGCGGTGTAGGAATAATAATAATAATAATTAACCATTCTAACGAGCTATGGTTCGTGCATGTTGCCACTTTCCCGTCAGAAGAAGTGTTACTGACGGTCATTAATGAACCTTACATATGTAACAAGCCGTATTACAATCCCATCCTCGGGGGATGGGAATTGTGGATGCACCGAATTCTGCGAGTGGTGCTTGGCTCCTTGAATTCTTCTGAATTTAAAGTTTTGGTCATTGATGAACTCTTAGGAAAACAAACGACCTAACAGCCTCCCAGCGCTCTTCTGCCAACCATCCGAAACACCAACCTATAACCTCCAGCAGGATCGCGAACCACGCTACTGCCACCATTAGTTCAACTGCCATGGAGTCTGCAGCAAAAAGGAAAAGCAGGTTTCTCGCCCTGCCCCCCGAGCTCCGCAACGACATCTACCGGAGAGTACTCGTCCCTGACCGTTGGTTCGAGTTCTACATGTTCAGCCGGACGGGGCCCCCCGGGAGGGCTGCACTATGGGCGACATGGAAGCCGCCTCACTGGCTCGCGCTTCTTTTCGTCAACCGGCAAGTGCACAGCGAGGCCAACTCAGTGTTCTACAGGCGTAACCAGTTTTTTCTGAGCATCACGAGTTCAGACCTGGCTCAAATTCTTGGGATCATTTCTCGACTGTATCGAGCCGACCAACGCAGGTCTCCTCTCGAGCATCAGCATCAACTTCCCAACTGCCAACATTGTGGGGCGCCAGCCAACGGGAGTGGTCCTCCGGGACGACGCCGTGCGCAGCCTGAAGCTCATGCAAGAGAGGTACAGCGGCCTGACGATGCTGAAGACATTTCTCTATCCGCAGAATGCTTATAGCTTGGTTGTCAGCTCCTTCGATGCGGATAACCCGCAGTCTGCCTGGGACGCGTTGGCGCAGATCGATGCACACTACAAGGCCATCACTTCCTTGCGGCGGGTCCGGCTCAAAATTTGGTAGGCAACTCTGGCCCCAAAGGTGGTGGAGAGGATGCAGGCCTTGGGTTGGGTTGTCCAGGGGTGCGGATGAAGACCAAGGGGTGATGGCGGGATAAGACTATCAGAGAGAGAGAGAGAGAGAGAGAGCATGTGAGCTGACGGTGTAAGAAGGGGGGAGAATCCGTCGTGGGTTGCTGTGAGGGTTTGAGGAGGCTTTAAATTTGACTGGATGAAAAAATGAGGGGGGGAGGGGACACATATGACTGCTTGACTGACTGTCCAGCCTGTGGTCGAACATTGTTAACCACCTGCACGCAAACCTGCAGAGCCCCGCTGGGCCGCACACGACACCATCTCTGACACTCCATATGATCAAAGTGTCTACGAGTCCCCAACATGTGAGTGTTGATGGTTCATCTTGGCTGTTTTGATGTGTCAGTCTGACGCTCTGACAGTTTTTCAGCACCTCATCAGGCTGTTTCCCTGGCCCATCTTGTACCTCATACCTTCATCAGGCACCTAACGTTCTCGCACTGCTCGGACTACCATGGAGTTTGCTGGAAAAAGCATGTTGCTTGCCCTACCTGACGAGATCCGCAACATAATCTACCGACAAGTCCTCTCCCTAAACCAGGCACTCTTTCTATTTAAGACATCGGGTTCCAGCGAAGTCCAACTTTTTGCGCCATGGAAGCCAGTCCGGTGGCTGTCGCTACTTTTCACCAACCGAATGATACACGCCGAGACGAGAACGGTGTTCTATGGCTGCAACAAGTTTGTGCTAGTTGACATGGCTTGCAGGAAAGAGATCGACCCATACCTGGCTTTCTTGACAGCATCGGATCGATAAACGCGGGCTCTCTGACTTACCTTCGCCTCAGCTTCCCCGCTATAAATTATCCGACGGATCAAACAGCAGGGGTCATATTCAGAGAAGATGTCGAAGAAAACTTGAAGCTTCTGCAGGAAAAACGCACTAGCCTGAAAACTGTGGAAGCGATCGTGCATCAGCTGAGATCTCTGGGCTTGACCGCAGCCACTTACAAACCAGGCGACTCTCGATACATTCAGGAGGCGTTATCGCATGTCGACGCCCGCTTGAAGACCTTCTCTTCCCTGCGGAATGTCGTCATCAAGGCTTCCAATAGTCCTCTAGCTCCGGAAGTCGTGGAATGGATGCGTGATTTTAGCTGGGCTGTCGAGGGCGTGTGAAATTGAGCGACCTGAAATAACAAGATCTTGATGTAATAAGGAGAAGAACGGGCTGTTCCTATGATACTTGCGCAACGCAAATAGCCTTGGTTTCTTTGGCTATGGAAGGTCCGTTGCTGAGAGCGAGGCTTATATCACACATCACCCCCTTATGCCTCTCCCTTCACCAGCCTCCCCTGAACATAAACCTTGATGATGTTCCTGTCGTCGCCTGTCATGACGAACTTCTCAAACACCGTCTTGAGACTGTCCTCCTCCTCTACCATGGTCATGATGTCCTGGTCACGCCCTTGGGTTTCAATGACAAGAGCGTCAAAATCTTTGCCAACCTCAAAGTTGCCAACCCTTCCCTCCAGACCGCAAACCTGCGCTCCTCCTAGCGTAGCCAGATAAAACGCCTCGGCGATAGACAGCCCTTTGTCTTGCCCCTTCGACATGGCCTCTCTCGCATAACTGGCGATCATGGCCTGGCGCATTGCATCCAAGATGCTGCTCGAGAAGCCACCCCCCGAATCGGTCCCCAACCCAACCTTGATCCCCGCCTCATGAACTCCCGCACCGAGGCCACCATGAACCCGCCTCCTACCGTCATATTCGAGACAGGACAATGTGCCACGCCACAACCCAGCTTCTTAACCCTCTCCAGCTCATACTCACTCATAAAACAACAATGCGCCAGAATCGACGTCTCCCTCAACAACCCAAAATGCTCATACAAATCCGCCTCATTCCCAAACTCGGGAAACAACCCCTCGTCGCCTCCATCTCCTGCTCCGCCTCATTAAAGTGCGTCTGAATTGCCATCCCTGGATTCCTCCCCGCAATCTCCCCAACCCCTTCAACACCTCCCCATCACACGAAATCGCAAACCTCGGCGTCAGCACATACCGCACCAACTTCCCCTCGGGATCCAACCCCCTCACAAACTCCACACAATCCTCCGTCACCGCCAGACTCTCCGCCACCGACGCATCCCTATAAAAGTCCGGACTCCCCCTCGTCATATTACACTTCCCGACCAACGCCCGCTGCCCCTTCTCCCAACACAGCCCCGCCAGAATCTTAGTCGCCTCCCCGTGCACGCTGCCATAGTATGACGCGGTCGTAACCCCCTGCCGCAGGAACCCATCCACACAACTGGCATACACCCGCCGCGCATAAGCCGGATCCGCAAAGCGCGCTTCGTTGGGGAAGGTTATCGTGTCCAGCCAGTCAAGGATGTGCATGCCCTGGCCGAGGCCGCGCTGAGACCACTGCGGGGCATGGTTGTGCGTGTCGATGAAGCCGGGGAGGAGGAATTGGTCCGGGCGGAGGAAGTGGATGATGAGGGGGTAGGGGTAGTTGTGGAAGATGGCGCGGGATTCAGAGGGGTGATGGTTTTGTGGAGGGTGGTGATGGTGCCCGAGGGGAGATGATGAGGAGGGCGAGGGGAGGATCTCGAGGGTTGTGGGGGTGAGGAGTGGATGAGCGGGCCGAGGAAGGCTTGATCGGGCTGGGTTTGGGTGGGTTGGGACATGGTGAGAGCAGCAGTAACAGTTTGGTGGCCGTGGCGGTTTGAAGTGGCTGTTAAGTTTTGAGTTCAATTGAGTCTGAAGAATGAAGCGATGGTTGGGGAAGGGTTATCAGGTTCAAGGTGACTTGAGAGGACCAGTCAAGAAGCTGCATGCAGCTGGTGCATCAGCGCGGGGTAGGGGCTATCGGAACGAAGAGCGAATGGAGGATCATGGAGCTTCCTTCAATTTGTCTCATTTTGTCTCGCTTATCTTCCAGATACATTCAGAAATGGATTAGATAGACCAAAAGAATCCCATGGCGGTGGAGGGGAAAATAAAAATATGAGGAAGAAGGCACAAAGTTAGATAACGTTAAAGAGTGAAAAATTAAATCATGGGGAGGGGTTGGTACTAATCCATACCTGCCCCAGTCGGTGGCCGAAAAGACATCGTTGCTTCCGCAAACAGCACCTTAGCAGACTTGAACAAGAAGGCAAGAAGCGAGGTTTGAGCTTTGAACTTTGGAGAAGCCAAAAACAGGAGTCTTTCCCTGACAGTCACGTGAAGGGAGTTGGTTGTCCCATGTACAGTGTCATTTTCAAAAAGCACTGTGAGAGCTCAGCATGCCGCTCCAAGTTCGAACTTCCTCGTCAAAGATGCACATGCTCACTGAAGACCGACTGTCAAATCAGAACTGGAAACCAAAACTCAATCGCAATCGTTGAGGTTCATGGGCCGGCATCTCATAATTTACATCAGCACAACGTACTGGAGACAAAATGCCTCATGAAATCTTCCTCTCTGCTGTTGTGGCAGACGCGGACACGCTCAAGGCACGGGCTCTGTTGGGAGGGTTCACAGAGACAAGCGGGCAACACCACCAGTTTACCAGAGTCCAGCATTACGAACCACAGGACGCGACAGTCAAAGGCTTTGCCACCATCAAGCAGCTGCAGAAGGAGCGGGCACCGACCACTCAGCAATGGCAGGAACTGCATCAGATCCTTGCAAAGCAGCCATCCATCTTGCAGGTGCGGACCGATGTCACCGAGGAGGTGCAAAATGCTGTGACCACAGGGTATGCGGCTTCCTGTCGTCTCTTTCAAGGGAACACACGTCAGGTGCTGACATCAATTGCGGCCAGAGAACATCCAGCCATCACCGTCCCCGCCGACACGCCCCATCTCCTCAGATGGACCGATCTTCCTGACCCTCAAAACCTGCGCTTCCCCTTCATCACACAGCGCAAGATTGTCGAGATCTCCGATCCACGAGCAGAGAAGATTCTCCTCGAGAACAAGTTCAAGTGAGTCCGCTTGGCCACGGCTTCCCCCAGACCTTCGCCGCTCACATCCTCCGACCCCTTCTGCAGAGTCAAGTCAGACCTTCTCGAAGAGTCGTACCACTGGTGGCGTAACGACGTTGAGTACGCCTTGACTCGTCCATTCATCGTCTCCTTGGAACCCAACCCCGACCCCGCGGCCTCGCAGCAGATCCCCAACCCGGCATCTCTCAAACCAGCCACTCCCTTCTGGATCCTCTACGTTCGCACCAGGGTCGACTCGACTTCATCGACGTCTATGCCCGAGCGCATGAAGCAGGGCCAGACCGTGCTTGTGCAAGTCCGGGAGCAGTTGACAGGTGTTTTTGACTTCAAGGCTTTCGATCGTCGGTGTCACGATACACGGTTCCAAGGACAGAGACCGGCTTAGAACCCAGGTGTTTCAAGTTGGATCGCGAGGATTAGGAGGACCTGGAGAAGTTTTTGGTGCCTCCCGACGACTATCCCGCGAAACCGGACAAGGAAAGATCGCCCGACGATGACAAGGATTCTGAAGACTTTTGAGTGTCCTGACGGCCCTGAGGATTCAACCTCCCCAGATCCCGAGCTCTCTGAAAATTTGGACGAGCCCGAGAGGCTCGAGGTAGCTACAGCTTGAGTAGGGAAGCCTTGAGTCTTGGAACCTTCGGCGCCGGCACAGGTTTTAACAAGAGTTAGAGGGAATCAGGGTTGTAATTCGTACAACGACACTTCAGCGATGGTTGAGGTTGGCATGGGTGTATGTGGGAATTCGGCCCGGTTCTCCGGTAACTAGGATACCAGAAACGGACCTCGGCGGCAGCCCAAACGCCGCAAGTTCCTCCTCATGCGCAGTTCTTCGGCCATCCCGTTTGGGAGTCCGTGAGTGCGGGTATGGAGGATTGAGAGATTGGCGCAAAGTTTTCAGGGGCACAGGGGAACGTTGATTTTGGTTTTTATTAGTCCCAAGCGAGCATCTCAAGGACAGGATTACGGAGATGAGCATTGAGTTAGACTTGATCTCACCATTCTCCTGTCACTGGGAATTGAGAACTTATCTCCTCAGACACTCAATTGGTGATGCGGTTGTGAATTGAATCTCACAGATGACAAGGACTCACTCATCGCAGGCCATTTGCACTGGCACGTGAGACTAGAGTATACTTGACCCAACTGCATGCTACTTGAAGATGGTTTATAGTGGGAAGCCCTCGAGGGGCTGTCGAACATGTTGAGCAAGTCGGATCAAGGTGAAGTTCACCGTCCACCTTGTAGCCACAGTGTCTATATCTGGGCATCAACTGCCACTTTCTGATTCCTCCCTACCCGTTTTACAGTGCAACGAGGGAAAACCGACTTGTAAACGATGCGAAAAGTCTAAGAGAGAATGCCTCGGCTATCGACCCGAGTTTGAGATTGTCCACCGTGATCAGACGGAGTCGACACTTCGCCGCCGGCTCTAAGGGAGATGGCCAGCAACCTACGAGCAACCGCCTCTTTGTCTTCATCCAAGAAAAACCTCAACCAAGACCGCGAGCTAGTTCAAACCCATCACCACAACCGCCCCTGCCTCTCCCTCTGGTCAACCGCGCCACATGTCACTTCGCCTTCAACTTCAACATCATGCCCTTTGGGGGCGCGCCCCAAGGCTTTATGGACTATCTCGCTCCGCTGATGGAGGCCCAGCCGCCCGGGAGCGCGCTGCAGTACGCCTTCAACTCCTGCGCCTTTGCCTTGCTCGGTAACCGCTCCAGGGCAGACGGCGTTGGTCTTGCGCAGCTGTCTCTGAAGGAACACATTCTGGCACTGGCGCAGGCGCACAAGGCACTTGGCGACCCTGCCCATGCTAACACAGACGCAACCCTGGTGGCGGTGCTGATGTTGTGTTTGTATGAGGTGGGTCTCCTGATACTGTCTTGAGGATACAAATGGGGGCTGCTGACCTAGATTTGCAGAGCATCACAGCCATCAAGGAGATCAGGATGCTAGCCTGACAGACACACATCGACGGCGCAGCTTTACATCCTTAAAACACGAGGGCCTGAGGAGATGTCCAAAACCCCAATGGGGATGCTTCTATTCACCGCTGTGCGGCATTACCCTGCAAGCCCCTTTCCCTGTCCCCCTTTTCTCTTTTCCCTTCTCCCTTTTTTCTTTTCTCTTTTTCCTTTCCCCCAGATGGTAATCTAAACCCCCAGGTCTCCCGCTCCCTCTCCTCCGGCCTTCCCTTTCCTTTTGGCGCCGACTGGTGGATGTCCGGCGGCGACACCACCTCCCTCTTCGCAACCTCACAACACTACGCCCTCCGCTTCAGCGAGCTGCGCACCGACATCACTCGCCACATGACCACGCAACCGCGCACCCCTGAGTCCATCGCCGCTATGCAGGTGCTCGCAGACCGAGCCCAGTGTTTAGACACTGACATCGCGCACTAGCTGGCTTCAGTTTCGGAAGAGTCTCGGCCTAAGACGGTTTGCTGGATATCTGAAGACGAGGTTGGACTGGGGAATGGGGGGGGGGCTACGCTGAGGTTGAAGTGTTTCCCGGCAGGGTGGATACATACCCTAATTTTATCACGGCTATGGCATGGAATCTTGGCCGGACAACCCAGCTTGTGCTTAGTTCGCCGCAGATCAGGGCCGCGGCGTGGATATGCTCGCCTATTGACTACCGCATTACGGCTGTTTATGAGGCTGTTAAGAAGGTCTGCGAGGAGACAATTGGAGAGGTTGTGACGTCGGTGCCATGCCATCTTGGGTGTCAAACGAAGAAGGAGAAGGGGATGGGCAAGACAGGGGGCTTGAGTGGTTCCGTGGATGGCGAGGAAGGGGGTGTCAAGGCCCTACCAGCGCTGTTTCTTATTTGGTCGTTGACGTGTGTCAAGAATCATGATATGTCGAGTGAGGAGCCGCGGGTTTGGGCGAAGGGGAAGGTTGAGGTTTATTGCAGATGAGGTTGGGTTAAAATATGCCCATTTTGTCAACGAGGTGGGCTTGTTTGTTCGTTGGTGAGGGTGGGCGAGCCATGCTGACGATGATATGGTCAACATACGCTTTCCGTCTATGATCATCAACCGAGACAGCCAACTGGCTAGCTTGGATCAGATAAAGTATTTGGGAGATCCGGTGTTCTGTTTGAGACCGGAAGTCACCCGTCAGACTTCAGAGAGTCTCAATTCTGTCAGCAACAGCCCTCCTCAGACTGAAGCAGGTTCTCAGCCGACAAACACCAGAGTTTTACTCGCGACCCTGGAGACAAGGACTTCAGGTCCAACCACATCCCCGTAGGTATCATGTCAGCCACAGCCAAATTTACTGTGAGCAACACCAATTCCACTGTCAACCAGACTGTCAATTAGACTGTCAATCAGAATATCAACTAGACCGTCAGCCAGATCGTCAATCAGACCTTCAACCAGATTGTTAATCAGACCGTCAACAAGACTATCATCAACTAGTTAGATTGTCAACTAGAATGTCAGCTAGAATGTCAACAAGAAAATCAACTAAAATGTCAACTAGACGGTCAATTGGAATATCAATCAGGCCCTACACGATATTCCTGTGTTCTGCTCCTAATCTAGCCAAGGAACAGTGGAGGAGGCCAAATAAAGGCAGGTTCTGTTTGTTTGGATGCAGCATACCGGGCTCCTTCCGGAAAGCCCAGGCGGAAAAAGGTTTAGAGACTAGAATTGAGAAGATCATAAGTTATAGAAGTACAAGAGCAACAAAATGAATGATCTAGAGTATCCAAAATAAGAACCACTACCGCAGAGTAATAGCAGAACAAACAGGAAAAGGAAAACAAAATAATATCGCGGCAGCCAGCAACCTTGATTACAACTTCCTCATCCTCAAACCCCCCCACGGCACCGCCCCGGATATTACCCCATTGCCTCAGTTTGGGTCAAGGCGACGATGTTGTCGACCGCGCCGCGGCGCCCACTCTGGCAGCTCAGGTCAAATCATGGAGTTGCGCAAAGGTTCAAAAAGTCTGAAATTAGGGTGTTGTTGTTGTCTGTCTGTCAGGGCCGTGATATACAAATCAACTATGTTGAACTGCAGGAAGCGCACGTGTCTAAGCACAGCGGTAATCACGAACACACTGCGGCGATGTTGTTATAAAATCAGGTTTGGCGGACAAAAAAAAACGAGCAAAGACATACTTTTTACCCGGCTTGGGGTCGTTTGAACCTCGCTTTTGCTCCGTCGCGAGACGAAGCGCCAGGGCCTCGCATATCATTTGTCCCAGCACTTCATCATTCATGGCCGGTACCCAGTCCTCGAGGATTTTGAAGCGTCTCTTGGCCTCTAACAGTGCCGCACGCTGTTTTGCAAGCTCGTATCTTCCGCCGCGGATTTGGTGAACAACTAGTTCTCTGTCGGCGGTGGCACGAACAAACCGGCCGCTCGGAAGCTTAGCCGCCAGCTGAACCGAAAGAGCCGAGAACTCGATCAGACGCGGTGGCCGATTCAGTTGGGTATCGTTTTGCGGGGGGCAATTCTGAAGAACATGACGGATGAATGAGGAGACGATCTGCACAGTGGCTTGCTCCGGGAGGTCGGATAAAGGTGTTGGAACGTAAAGAAGGATGGAATCATGGGAAGGGGAGCTTCAAGTCTAGATGAGGAGCTGGAGTCAAATTACAAGGCCTGACTGGAAACCATATCGGGATGCTGCGTTTGTTGACGCACTCGCTTCATCTGCATCGTGGGACTCCGGGGAGATGGAAGGCGCTCAGAGCCCAAGCCTTAAGTGCTGTATGGTCGTTTTTGACCGCTGCTCCAGCATTCGATTGACGGGGTATAAGATTCGCCCACTAATACATGATCTCCAGGTGCTCTACAATGTCTCCGAGACCTTACACTTTGACTGAGAAGGTCCTTTCTCCTCGTCAAGTTTCCCATCCCGTTTTCGCTTGTTCCCCTCTCCGTTTTGAATGTCGGCGCTCATATTCGGAGAGCAAAAATTCCCCGTTTGGGTAGAAGTATCTGCCGCAACGCGCGGGTGAAGCGCTGCGCCATTGTCTCAAAAGATTCATCTGGGATATGCCAGTGATAGATGTCAAGGCCAGAGTGAACAGGCAGCTCTTGACCCGGAAATTCTAACCTGTCAAGGAAGGCCAGAGAGACGCGGACTATAAAAATATGCAAGGATTTTGGCCTTCCATCGCCGCCGAAAGCAAGGTGGACCTTTAGGAAGTGGGATAACATACTGTGAAGTACGAGGGAAGAGGTGTCCCTCTAGAATGTACGCCGCGGCGTCTGTTTGAGCCAGGGTGACTACAAGAGCGACTAGGTAGTGTAGGAAATACCAGGTATCGCGATACATTGGAAACACAGAGCAAATACCCTCTTCTCTTGAGAGGGACGTGCAAGCTTGGTGGTTCAGGTGGATCATATTCTCTTCTTTTCAAGAGGGGAAGAATGAGGGGGTGCGGACATTGCAGCTGAAGCAGCCGTCCCCGAGGCCCTAGGCCACGTGACTACTTCCCCGGTAATAAACTCCCCCTGTTGCGTCGTCCTGCCCGGACTGGACTCTGGCGTAGATATTCCAACAGGTAGGAGGCTTGTTGATGATTGGCAGGGATGTATCGTTTTTGTGCGGCCTGGTACCGGTACATTGCAGCATCATCAAGGGGGGGACTTGGGCTGAATGAAGTCCATTCGACGTCATGTAACGGCCATGGAGTCGAAGTAGGCGATAGTGAAGGGCTTGGAGGCCGAGTTCGAAGCCGAGCGCAAAATGGTCAAGCCGTGGCAATTCTTAAATGTCTCTCGGGGGCGTTGGTTAAAGTAGAGAATAGGTTTGAGACTGTGTATTCGCGGGACCTGTTAGTGAGGGAAGCGAGCAAAGCTGTTGCGGTCATGATTCATCCGACCCATACTTGACACTGGCGGTGATTGAACAGCCAGCACCGCTGAGGAGTTGCCTAACAGTGCTGAGAAACACAGGCCAAAGAAACTGGCGGTTGAGACGCCGAGCAAGACGAGACACGAGCCTGGCGTCATGCGGTTGATCGACATCGGCCGAGGTGTGTCCAAGTTGTCGTTATCGCCAGCATCGGGCTTGTATGTGTTGTTCGATGTAGCCATGGCTAGGGCGGTGATGCGCTGCTTACCAGCGAGAGAGGTTGCATGCCAACAGTCTGCCCGGAGAGGTTGGAAGAGAATCGGATATTTCTTTGATTGGAAGCAGGCTGTCACAGCTGCGCAGCCAATGAGGACGTCTTTATGCCGCCCACACCAACACGCACATGAAATGAACACCCCGATCATCTCATCCCTGCACTTCACTTTCTCATTCTCAACTACGGAGGCGAGAACAGACTCATCCCTTTTCCTCACTGCAGCGGCTCAACTGAAAGTCTGAGACGGCCAGCGGGTGCCGTCTTCAGCAACTGACTGTCTGACAAACAAATATCAGAGAAGGACGGGATCACCAACTGACGTCACCCAGCTCACCACAGCCACCTCCCTTCATCAACTCCAACAATGCTCCCCAACATCGACCCCGCCATTCTCGAGGCCCTAGGCCTTGAGGCAACCAGCTCCAAACTGATCTCCCACGGCGGCTCAGGCTTCTCCTCTACTTACAAACTCACCTCCACCAAAGATGGCAAAGAGCTCGCCTTCTTCATCAAGACTGGCACCGGCCCCGAAGCTGAGGTCATGTTTCGCGGTCTGTCCATCCCTCCCTCCACCTCCCATCCCCGCCCACCTCCAAACTAACATTCACATTTCCATCACAGGGAACACACCTCCCTCAACGCCCTCCACACCTCAGTTCCGCACCTCTCCCTCTGCCCCAAATCCCACGCCCACGGCCCCCTCCGCTCCACCCCTACCACTTTCTTTCTCGCCACTGACTTTCTCGACCTCTCCCCTCCTCCCCAACTTCAAGCACCGGCACAGGTTTATCTCTCGCCCAAAAATTCGCCACCCTCCACACCACCCCGCCCCTCCTCCCCAGGTCACACTACCCCCAATTCAGGCTTCCCTGTCTCAACATGCTGCGGCTCAACCATTCAGGATAACACCTTCACCTTCTCCTGGGCAGAGTTCTTTGCCGAGCGGCGGCTCAGGTCCATTCTGAGGGAGGGGCGCGCAAGAATGGTGCTGACCCCGAGCTGGCTGAGGTCGGGGAACGCGTTGCCTCTGTTGTGGTGCCGCGATTGCTTGGGAGCAGGGGTTAGAAGGGAAGTGGGAGGTGACACCGGTGGTTGTGCATGGGGATTTGTGGAATGGTAATTGTGGACGGGGAGGATTTCTGGGACAGATGGGAAAGGGGTGGGGTGGAAGAGGTGGTGTATGACCCGGCGGGGTGTTATGCACATGGGGAGTATGAGTTGGGGATTATGAGGATGTTTGGAGGGTTTGGGAGGGGTTTTGGGACGAGTATGGGAGGTTGGTGAAGAGGGCTGAGCCCAAGGGGGAGTGGGAGGATCGAGTGTTGTTGTATGAGCTGTAAGTTCGGCCGTGATGTGGGTTGGTAGAGGAAGGGGAGATTGCTGACGAACTTGCAGGTATCATCATCTCAACCATTATGCGCTGTTTGGAGGGGGTTATCGGAGTGGTGCGATGTCTATCATGAAGAAGCTGGTCAATAAATATGGGTAAGTATGAACGACCGACATGTGGCCGTTAGTATGCAACGTCCAGGGCAAACGATATACGGCGCAGCGCAGCGGCGCTTAGAAGTTGGAGATTAAAGAGATTTGTTTTAGTGGTAGTAATGTGCTTTAACGTTCGAAATGATGAACCAGCAAAGAAACAGCAGGGCATAAAGTATAGTTAATAGAACATTGTGTAGGGAAATTTAGGATGGGCCTTCTGCTGATATATCCCCCCAAACCCAAACCCTCCCTGCTTTCCTCTCTATTTCCCGCACCGTTCATAAGATGATGGTAGTGTTTCCCCATATCTTCAAACCCAGAGCCCATTTGCGTCTCTACTCTCGCGGAAAACCGGTTGAAGATTTAGCCACCGTGTCAGACAAAGTTGAAGGTAGAGGTTGGCAACAGAAAAGACAGTTATCTCTACAACTTTGTCACACGGCATCCATGATTCTGATTTCAGATGGCTCTCGACTCTGGAGGGATTTTCTCACTCAACACGTTAGATGAGCTACCCGCATGTTCTTCAAATCATCCACGACTAATAGGAGAAACCGAGCGAAAACACGAGGCACAAAAGACGAGGCTGATACGGACGGGCTTCTGAGCCGAACGCAGAACTTACTATTCTGCTGTTTTTTAGGCCCAGTTTAAGTTTGGTATATTTCCATCACTATTGATCTACGCCTCGATGATGAACAGGAACACCCATAATCTGCACCGGACTGCTAGCCGATATAAGTAGTCAAGGCCGTGGCGCCGGATAGTCCTTTGCAGATTTCAGTGGCCAGTTTCCGGTTTGCGTACAGAAAAGAGAAACATGTTCCGTTGCCGAAGAACCACCTAAATGCGAACCTCGGAATGCCTTGTTTTATCCTCGGGAGCTTTGGATGTTGTTCATGTTTTCATGCGCATGCATTCCCCCAATCATGTCAATGTTTCCCTCCTTGGACTCCCTCCAGGGAACCAAGCTAGAAACTCAGCAATTGATTAACGTTACCATTAAATGCAGGGCAAAAAAACTCCACCCGTCGAACAACACGAGGCGAAATGGTTGGACTTCTGAAGGGTGCAAATGTGGACTTCGAACGTGACGTCTGGTTTGTGGACGACGTCATGTGGCAGTGGCCGTTGCAACTCTCAACAGCCAATTGCCCAGGGTCCACATGAGCAACTAACCTGATATGGTTTAGCTCATAATTGCAACACCCCCCGGCCGGGGAAGCTGACCGCTTGACAGTGAAGCGTGGCCCTGTCACAAGCTCGTGGGCGCTGTGGCCTGCTGTGGCTAGCGGGAAATTGCAGCCCCCCTGCATTCCGGGTGCATCATGGCCTGTTCTGTGGCATCTGTTGCGCCAGACACAGCACAAGAACACCACCACCCATTTTCTCTTGTTGCTCCTACAATCCTCTCACCAGAGAGTACTACATTGCCGCCATGAATGGGCACTTTGCGCCAGTCGGCAGTGGGCCGGAGGGCCAACACTACGAACATGGCATCCAGGTTATCGATGAGGAGAAGGCCTTCAAGTGCGTCCAGACTCGGGGTTTCCAAGCATCAGGGCAACAGACTGACAATGCCCTCTCCCGCAGCTCCAACCTCAATGACTACCTCACCGAGACCCGCGTCGCCGAGGCCGGCTTTAACTACCATCTCGTGTCCGTCTTCGGCTCGCAGTCGACCGGCAAGTCGACCCTGCTCAACCACCTCTTCGGCACCGAGTTCAACGTCATGTCCGAGTCGCAGCGCCGCCAGACCACCAAGGGCATCTGGATGTCCAAGAACAAGCGCGCTGGCGCCGCTAACAACATGGCCGATAGACTGTGTTCGAGGTCAACCTGCAGCTGTTCCTCAAGGACACGCAGTACGTCATGCGCCAGACTCGTTCCTGCAGGTACCTACTAACACCCTCGCCTACAGATCACAGACAAGATCCCTCCTCTTCTTCGTCATCCGTGACCACATCGGCAACACCCCGCTGGCCAACCTGCGCGACACCCTGATCCAAGACCTGACCCGCATCTGGTCCACCATCTCCAAGCCCCAGGGCCTCGAGAACTCTAAGATCGAAGACTACTTTGACTTCGCCTTTGCCGCCCTCCCGCACAAAATCCTTCAGCCCGACAAGTTTATCCAAGAAGTCGACAACCTCAGCACGCGCTTCGCCACCGGCCACCGTGCCTCCAAAGACTTAGATCAAGAATTCACCGGCGGCGTCTTCCTCCCCGAATACCACCGTCGCATCCCTGCCGACGGCCTCTCCCTCTACGCTTCAGGCATCTGGGACCAAATCGTCCACAACAAAGATCTCGACCTCCCGACCCAGCAGGAACTCCTTGCCCAGTTCCGGTGCGACGAGATTGCCCGCGAAGTCCTCACCCACTTCGACGCCGTCGTTGTTCCCCTCGAGGAGCAACAGGCCGAAGCCACCCGGCAAGGCCGCACCTCCTCCGTGATCCCCGACCTGGGCGCGACAGGCGCCGCCGCGCGCGAGAAGTGCGTCGCACAATTCGAGACCCAGGCCAGCCGCTACCATAGGGGTGTGTACGCCGTCAAGCGCGCCGAGCTCGAGAGCAAGATCGACACGCGCCTAAAAGCGCTGTACCACGCGCAGCTGTCGGCGGCGCACAAGGCTGGTGTCGCGGCGTTTAGTGACGCCGTGACCAACGCTGTGAAGGCGGGTCAGAAGGCCGGGGGCGCGTATGAGTTTGCGGAAATCGTGGATAAACAGAAGAAGAAAACGCTGGAGATTTTTAAGAAGGAGGCGCAGAGCTTGCTGATTCAAGGTGTCGCGTGGACGAACTTTAAGCCACAGTATCGGATGTTTGAGAAGGAGCTTGATGAGGTGTCGGCGAGGTTGAGGAAGGAGGAGATGAGGAGGCTTGCGATTCGTGTTGAGAGGTGGGTGAAGTCGAGGCTGGGGGATGCGGTCGGGTTGGAGTTCAATAAGCTTGGTTCGGGGCGGGGAGGGAGTGGTGCGCCTGAGGCTGGGGAGAAGCCTGCTACTGAGAAAGATTTGTGGGATCGCGTATGGGCGGCCTTTGTTGGGGTGGTAAAGGAGGCTGAGACGCGGTTTGCCGACCGTGCGAAGAGCTTTGAGGCGAGCGCTGAGGAGGTTGAGGTTGGGCTCTGGAGGCTGCGGCGCAAGAGCTGGGTTGCGCTGCGGGAGAAGATTGAAGAGGAGATGATGGAGAGCAACATCCTGATGAAGTTGCGCGAGAACTTTGAAGACAAGTTCCGGTATGACGACGAGGGCGTGCCGCGTATCTGGCGCCCCACCGACGACATCGAGGGTGTCTACACGCGTGCAAGAGAGTCGACGCTGGCTCTGATCCCCCTGCTGGCAAGGTTTAGGCTCGCTGAGACGTTCGCTGCGCCGGACTTGCCGGCGTTTATCGGTGCGCAGCCTGCAGGTGCTGAGCCCGAGGATGAGGAGGATCTTGCGCCTATCGGTGGGGTGGATGAGGAGGAGGGCAAGAGCCTCGAGGAGGAGATGACGGTTCTTGGCGAGAGCAAACGGCAGGATTTGGTCGTCAGGTTCAAGAAGATGGCTGATGGCGTCTATGTGGAGGCCAAGCGGAGCGCCATTGGGGGCATCACCCAGGTGCCGCTGTACTTCTATGCCATTTTGCTTGTGCTCGGGTGGAACGAGATTGTCATGGGTATGTCTCCCGGCTTCTTTTTGTGTGGCTGGTTTGCTGACATGTTGTAGTTCTGCGCAACCCCGTCCTGTTCATGCTCCTTTTGGTTATGGGTGCGGGCGGCTACGTCGCCTACACGCTCAACCTCCTCGGCCCGATGTTCCAGATGGTCAACGCGGCTAGAAACCAGGGCGTCGAAATTGGCAAGGAGAAGCTGCGCAGCTTTTTGGAGAACAACGAGACGGTGCGGAACGCCATTGCCATGCCGGTGCGCCAGGGCAGCTCGGGCATCAGCATGGACAAGCTCGACAGCAAGGGCAAGAAGGCGCAGGAGGCGCAGGAGGATGATGATTTTTGAGCATGACTGTGAGCATAGTGTATGGGGCCATGTATGTTTTTTGATAGCCGGTTTTGCTTGTATGAACAAAGGCTGGCTGTGCCCAGGATATCTCTAGCATCACGCCCAACTCCAAACGCCAACCGTATAATACAGACATGGTTACAGGTTCAGAAAGCTTCCACCCCCGCGGGCGTGCCGAACCACGTACCCAGCTCGTCCGCGTCCTGGTCTTTCGCTCCGAAGTAGTCGGTCAGTCGTTGCGTGTCCGGGTTCTCGTCCGCGGGCCACTCCACCTTGACACCGCCCCCTCTCGCTGGCGCCGCGTCCAGCATGTCCTTGGCCGTCCCCCAGCTGAACCTGCACTCCGGCCCCCAGCCAAAGACGGGGTGCATATTCCCCTTCATCCACGACACGCACCTCCCATCTGACGGATACCCCGATCCCCACTCCATGCCCTCCTCCTCCTCTCTCCTCCCCTTTTTCCCCATCAACCCCCTCCCACCCTTCCCCTCGCCCGCCAAAGCACCTCCAGCGCCGCATCCCTCGTAACCTTCGCGCAAACACTCGCCCACACACACACGGATACAAACTATCCGCCTTCTTCGCCACCGTAATCCTCACCCCAGGAAACACCCTCTCCAGCTTCGCTTGGTACGCCGCCGGCTGCCCGATGGTATCCACAAAAATATCCGTCACATTCACCCCCTCTCAAACACCCCGGATCAACTCCACCGTCGCGTCCATCGCCTGCGCGTTCAGATTATACCCTGCCATGCTGCCCGGGCGGACGTCCCTGCGCCAATGTCCCGCGCGGAAAGAGAGGACGTGGCCCAGCCGCAGGTGGAGTGGAGATCGGTGGTGGGGGTGCAGAGGGGTGCGCATTAGGGAGGTGCGGACGGCGGGGTGAGGACTTTACTGTCGTCGAAGTGGTGAGTTTGGCGGAGGAGGTCCGAGAGGGGCGTGGGCAGGTAGAAGATGCCGTAGACCATTGGGCCGAGGACGGGGCCGCGCCCAGCTTCGTCGACGCCTAGGGAGCAGGAGGGGCCGAGAGGGGATTGAGAGGTGGGGAGGAGGGAGGGCGGGACGGGGAGAAGTGGGTGTAGGAGGCGCCGGAGAGGAGGGTGGAGGGGAGATGGAGGGGAAGGAAGATGTTGGAGGTGGGTGGGGTTTCGAGGTCGAGGTTGGGGTTTGGGAGTCGTCCATGGTGGTGGTGGTTTGATGATGTGCTGGAATATCAGCGATGTGGTTTCTGATGTTGGTTTATTTTTCTGACTTTTTTCTTTGAAGTTGTGGTTTCGGGTTCCTGCAAAGATGTCAAGAGTTGAACCTTGAGGATGACCCTGTCTTCTGTCTTTGAGCTTGACGCGTCTCAGGCGCGTCGCCGTTCAGCCAATCGCAGCTCAGAAATTCAGCGTCCATTAACACTGTGGGTCGACAAAATCCAGCGCCATGCACGCTGAGCTGCAGAAGCACGCGCCCCATTGTCTCGCGTCCAAGGCCCAGAAATCAACAACCTCCCCGAAGCAGCGACTTCCTTGGTTGGCACATCAGCCACAACCCGCCTCCCGCCTCGACAGTAGCGACAATTGAGACCGATTTTCTTGGTCCATATTTCGATTGCTACACACCCGCGCTCCATTCTCATCAACCCGCGACCGGCGTGACCCAACAACATGGCGCCCCGACCGTCGCTTGCGCGGCGCACCCTCGCGCCGCAGGGCGAACACATCTACGAACTGGGCGTGGTAGGGAGGTGGGTACCTCTTGGGTTGCGCATCGATACAGAAACCAGCTGCTAACACCAGCCAGGAAAACCGGTGTCACGGTGCCCGACTCGGGCGTACGCGACGAACATGGCATGGAACCCATCGAGGACCTCTTCTCGTCGCCCGGCAAGTCGGACGAGGAACACCATGCGGAACGGGAGGAGGAGGAGGAAGAAGAAGAAGAGGAGGACGACTATGGAAGCGGCGAGGAGGCGATGGACATTACTACTGGTATGATTTATCCGTCAGCCTGCGCGCAGCGCACCCCTACTAACCTTCCCAGGCTCCGGCATCACCCCCGCCGCGCTACTCAACGGCCACGGGAGTAGGCTACCTGTGGCCATGGGACGCGTGCGCTCTCCGGCCAAGACTCTCCTCAATTCGCCAGCACAACGAAACCGGCTCATCGCGCGCAACTCGTCCTCGCCAGCCCGCGGCACCGTTGTTAGAGACGACGGCAACCGGTCCAGCAGCCAGCCGACGGGCAGCCAGGGGGCGTCTAAGCGCCGCCTCGACTTTGGAAGCGTTGTCAAGGGGGGACCACATTCTCTATCGCAGCCGCTTCCGGGACGCCCAGGACTTGGCAAGGGGCTGTCTAATGGCCATCGCTTGCAGCCGCTGGCACAGGAAGAGGAGGAAGAGGAGGAGTACAGCACGAGCGAACATGGAGCTGACGACGAGGTTAATGACTTTGTCGAAGAGTCCATGGCTATGCTGAATGACGATGATGACTACGATCTGCCGGCCCCACCAGAGCCTGAGCCGGCGCATTACGAGGAGGAAGAAATTGATGACGAGGACTCTCCGACACATCCTGCACGGAAGAAACCAGGCCGGCCAGCGAAGGAGAAGGAGGCTGCGCCGGCTAAACCAGGGAGGCCAGCAAAGAAAGCCGCAAAGGCTTTTGTCCAAGAGGAGGAGGACGTGGAAGAAGAGGAGAAACCACAGGAGGCGGCACCGAAAGCAGCGCCAGGGAGACGCGGACCACCTCCCAAGGCGGCCAAGGCCGCCGCCGCACCAGCACTTCCCGCACGCGGAAGCAAGAAGCAGCGCTCCCTAGACGAGGAAGAACCCGAGGAGCCCTCCCGAACCCAACCAAAACGCCAGCGCACCTCCCCGCCACCACCAAGAAGGCACCCACGAAGAAGGCTGCCCCTGCGATTAAGAAAACCCCCACCACCACCACCACCACCCCAAAACCCAAGCCCAAACCCAAAATCCCCGCTGGCCGAAAACCCAAAGTATCCCTTGACCCAGGCGACACCTCCCAAATTTCCATTGCTCGCCGCCCGCCGCTCCCCAAATCCCGCGGCCTGCTCATCAACCGCCGCGAAGTTCCTGGCGACGGCGCCAGCTCCATGTTCCGCACGCGCTCCGGCCGCACATCCATGAAGCCGCTTGCATACTGGCGCAACGAGCGCGTCGAGTTTGACAAGGACGAGGCGGAGGACGCATTCCGCGGGAGGACGCAGAAGGGAAGGATCGTGCTGCCGAGTGTGAAGGAGGTTGTGAGGGTTGATGAGCCTGAGCCGGAGTTTAAACAAAAAGAAGGGGTGGTGGGGGGAAGAAGGCTGCTGCTGCTCCGCGGAGGAGAAGGAGAGCTAGTGAGTTTCATGAGGAGGGGGATGATGGGCCGGCGGAGGTGTGGGAGCTGGATCCGGGGACGGTGACGGGTGAGGTGGTGGTGTGGCAGCCTGAGTATGACTTTGCGCCGCCGGCGCCGAATGACATGGTCAGTGTGATGGATAAGCAGCTGGCGATTAGCGGGGCGGCGATCAAGACGACTGAGGTGGTGGGGGGCGAGTTCCGGTATGCGAAGGTGTTTTCGGAGGGGTTTATTGGTGCGGGCGTGGTGGATTTGCCGCCTGGGGCGATCAAAAGGCTCAAGAACTCGCGCAAGGTGTTTATGATTTTCTTTGTGCACGCGGGCCGGGTGTTGGTGACCGTTCAGGAGACGAGTTTCCGCATCAGCAAGGGTGGGATATTTATCGTGCCTAGGTGTACGTTGCCCTCTTTCCGAGTTACTACTTATGGGATGTCAATTGACCTGCGGTGTAGACAACGAGTACACAATAGAAAACGACTACGACAACCCTGCGCGCATCTTCTTTGCCCAAGGTCAGGAGGTCGCCGTCAAGCCACTACCGGAAGAGCCAGAGGGGTACGACGTTGATGAAGAGGCTGAGATCAGTGAAGGAGAGGAAGGAGAAGAGGAAGAGGGCAGCGAGGAGGGTGAAGAGGGAGAGGACTGAGTGTACGCTGAGCTATGGGAACATGAATGCGTCATTGTGGTATAGGAGTATCAAGGCAAAATACTGGGAGGAGCGTTTGGCTTCAGCTGTCTCAATTTTATGGACGGTGATTGTAGCATCGTACTAAGCGCTCGAGGTTGACAAGACTAATGGATGCTTGCTCATCTGAAGATGACATGGCTGCAGAAGAGATGATGTTTTGGGAGTTCTTTCGTCCTCGGTGCCCATTGCTGAAGGCAGACAAGTCAACACATCTGGGATCATTCCTCATATCTCTCCGTTGTATCGATCATCCACTGCCCACATCCCCTTTCTTGCTCTCAGCAAAAATGTTCCACCTCCCCACCACCCCTCTCTCTCCCCAAGTTCAGTTCTCAACACCCTCCCAAAACCTCCAACAGGACCTCAAAGCACGCCTTGGTGATGGCCGGGTCATACCGTCCCTTGCTCAACTCATCCCGAATGAACGCGTGCTGCGCCCACGCAAACTCGTGCATGCTGAACGTGACACCCGCCTCGCGCATCTTGAGCCGGATCAGGTCTCGTCCAGCGTCGGGCACGTGCGTGTCCTTGATGCCAAAGATGAGGGCGACTTCGCCGCGAAGGCGGGAGAGGAGGTCGAGGGTGTGCGTGCTGTTGAGAGGGGCGGAAGGGGAGGTGTTGGCGGCGGTGTAGGGGCCGAGGTTCGGCTATGGATGTCGGTGGGGAAGTAGCAGATGGAGGCGGTTATGCGGGGTCGAGCTGGAAATGGGGTGTTAGTTTAGGAGGGAGGGGTGAGGAGGGCAGGAGGTGTACGCTGGCGCGGAGAGCGAGGTGGCCGCCGAGACACATTCCTGTGGCACCTATGCGGCCGGTGCAGGTTGGAAGGGAGAGAAGGTAGTCGACTGTTTTGTACGAGTCCTCGTCGTAGGACTCGAGGGTCTACCGGCTTGTTAGTGTATTCTGGTAGTAGAGCTTGATCTGCCATCGGGTAGACTCGCCTTCTTCACTTTCCATTCGTTTCCTTGATCGGTCCCAGGCACATCGTAGGCTAGGGGCTCAGGGCCAGTGAAGTCATGGTAGCTGCTGGGAGCGGCGACGATGTAGCCCTGGCCGGCGATCTGTCTGGCGAAGCGAGCGACGGGGCCGGTGACTGTCCACCAGACTCAGCTGTGGTCTTTTCAAAGCTCAGGGCCATGGAAATTACCCTGATAGATCTCACTGAAGAGGACAACTCCTGGAAAGCGGCTGGATATGCATGTAAGGAGATGTCAAATTTAGGACACATCGAGGGAGCTAACGCGTTGGGATATCCGAGGATGGTGGGGTGAAAGAGGAAGATCCCTGTTGGCTTGTCAGTTCGACACTGAGGTCTTCACCAGCTGTTCGAGCTTTGATCTGAAGATGATGAAAGCAAGTCAAGCTTACTCATGGGGCTCTCTTTGCCATTGGCACTTGTCTGCACATCGGCGTAGCTCTCCTTGATCAACATCTTGGGCAGTGGTTTTGTTTGGTGTTTTGGCAGTTGTTTTAAGATTCTAAATGATAAATGGTAACAGCTCTCAATATTTTCTCTGTCTGAAATCTCCAAGTTGATCTTGATGTCTGTCCTCACGACAATGTCGTCCCCCTTACTGAGCATGCCCCACCTGCTGCTGGCTGGGAACGCACCATTGAATGCGGGGCACTCAAGCTGTTTGTTTATCTTATCGCTCCATGACTTCATCGGGGTGGCGGGGAAATGGTTGCTCTGTTGACAGGAGCTCTCCTCCGCCGAAAGGAGCTCACAGCAGCTCAAGGACAAAGGATTGCTGCCTCAAATGCGCAAAGAAACTCAATGTTGGTTGAGGTCGAGGTAAGAAATTATGTGATATTCACTGGGCATGCAAGGCAGGACTCGATGATCAAGATTTCCGATCTGGTTGCTTCAGGCAGCCAGACCGCAAACTCACTCTGCGCCAAAAGCTGAACCTGGAAACGCTGCGAACCTCAAGGTGGGTCTCGCGGGGGTACAATGGGGTACTTCCCGGGTGGGAGAGTTCAATGCGGCAGCCTACCATGGCCTCAACGGCGGAGGAAAACTTGGAACAAGGTGTCGAAAAAAAAATTAAAAAAAAATAGGAAGATAATCGGATAATAAAAGAAAAAAAAGGCCATACGGATTAGAGAAGTATTCCTGATGAAATTAAAGACGTGGATGAAGGTGAATGAAAAATGCTGCCACCCGCTGCTGGCTCACAGGCCGTTTTCTCAGCTCCACATGCGGTTCCATGAAAGCAGGAGGCAGAATAACAGGCAATGAAAATCCTGCAGGGGCGACTTCCAGCGCCACGGAAAACAAAGGGATTGCGAAGCTGGAGGTGGGAGCACGCAGAAGATTCCAGCGCTGTGTGGATTCGTCCAGAGGCTGCGCAATGTTGCCGGGGCAATCCAGAAGTATCTCGGCGTACCATTGGGTGGTGGGGTTGGGGAAACCCACCGAAGGTCGTGGAAACTGCGCCCAAGTTCAAGCTGCGCTTAAATTCTCACAGCTCTTCTGCCCCTCCTTCCACCTCCCGACCTCTCAATCATCAAACAATTCTCCTTGCAAACCACTTCTTCTTCCCACTACTCTTTGGGAATTCATCGAGCGCTTTTCATTCTGCAATTTTCTCCAGTTCCCCCCTAATCAGCACACACCGTCAAGATGGCTCCCGCCGTCGGTATCGACCTGGGCACGACCTACTCGTGTGTCGGTGTCTTCCGTGAGGATCGGTGAGTCTAACCTTCATTTTCGGCTGACTGGGACCGGTCGTTGGACCTGCAGCTTGGAGAGCTCTTGGTGCAGTCAGTTGTGCTGCAGCCGGCTCATCAATTGGTTCCCGAGCTGTTCGGCCTGAGTGGTCGCGTCCAACGTCGTGTCTCAGTAGTATGAGACAGTCGATAAATATCACACATGGGTGAACCGCAGCTAACCATGTCTCCAGTTGCGAAATCATTGCCAACGACCAGGGCAACCGGACCACCCCCCTCGTTCGTTGCTTTCACCGACACCGAGCGTCTCATCGGCGATGCCGCAAAGAACCAGGTCGCCATGAACCCCCACAACACCGTCTTCGATGCCAAGCGCCTCATCGGCCGCAAGTTTGCCGATGCTGAGGTCCAGGCCGATATGAAGCACTTCCCCTTCAAGATCATTGACCGTGCCGGCAAGCCCGTCATCGAGGTCGAGTTCAAGGGCGAGAACAAGGTCTTTACCCCCGAGGAGATCTCGTCCATGATCCTCATCAAGATGCGCGAGACTGCCGAGTCTTACCTTGGTGGTACCGTTAACAACGCTGTCATCACTGTCCCCGCCTACTTCAACGACTCTCAGCGTCAGGCCACCAAGGATGCTGGTCTCATTGCCGGCCTCAACGTCCTGCGCATCATCAACGAGCCTACCGCGGCCGCTATTGCCTACGGTCTCGACAAGAAGGTTGAGGGCGAGCGCAACGTCCTCATCTTCGATCTTGGCGGTGGTACTTTCGATGTCTCGCTCCTGACCATTGAGGAGGGTATCTTCGAGGTCAAGTCTACTGCAGGTGACACCCATCTTGGTGGTGAGGATTTCGACAACCGTCTGGTCAACCACTTCGTCGCTGAGTTCAAGCGCAAGCACAAGAAGGCAAGTACCGCGTTACTTTACAATTCCTACTGGATATTCTTTCTTTTTCCGATCAGGTTTCCACCTGGCTTTTTTTTCTCTTCCAGTATCTGAATATACTAACATTTTCTCAGGATCTGTCCACCAACGCCCGTGCCCTCCGCCGTCTCCGGACTGCTTGCGAGCGTGCCAAGCGCACCCTCTCGTCTTCGGCCCAGACCTCGATTGAGATCGACTCTCTCTTCGAGGGTATCGACTTCTACACCTCCATCACCCGTGCCCGCTTCGAGGAGCTGTGCCAGGATCTCTTCCGCTCGACCCTCCAGCCCGTCGACCGCGTCCTCACTGACGCCAAGGTTGACAAGTCCCAGGTTCACGAGATCGTCTTGGTCGGTAAGTCTTGACACATTTCTTGCCCTCTGTTTAGATCATGCACTGACAAAAAAAAAGGTGGCAGCACGAGAATCCCGAAGGTTGTCAAGCTCATTACCGACTATTTCAACGGCAAGGAGCCCAACAAGAGCATCAACCCCGATGAGGCCGTTGCCTACGGTGCTGCCGTTCAGGCCGCCATTCTGTCCGGCGACACCTCTTCCAAGTCGACCAACGAGATCCTTCTGCTCGATGTCGCTCCTTTGTCCCTCGGTATTGAGACCGCTGGTGGCATGATGACCAAGCTCATTCCCCGCAACACCACCATTCCCACCAAGAAGTCCGAGGTCTTCTCGACCTTTTCTGACAACCAGCCCGGTGTGCTCATCCAGGTCTACGAGGGTGAGCGCCAGCGCACCAAGGACAACAACCTGCTCGGCAAGTTCGAGCTTACCGGCATCCCCCCCGCTCCCCGCGGTGTTCCTCAGATTGAGGTCACCTTCGATCTTGATGCCAACGGCATCATGAACGTCTCGGCTCTCGAGAAGGGCACTGGCAAGACCAACCACATTGTCATCACGAACGACAAGGGCCGTCTCTCCAAGGAGGACATTGAGCGCATGCTTGCTGAGGCCGAGAAGTTCAAGGAGGAAGATGAGGCTGAGGCCAGCCGTATTTCCGCCAAGAACGGTCTCGAGTCGTACGCCTACTCGCTCCGCAACACCCTCAGCGAGGCCAAGGTCGACGAGAAGCTCGATGAGTCAGACAAGAACACTCTCCGCACCGAGATCGACAAGATCGTCAGCTGGCTCGACGAGAACCAGCAGGCCACTCGTGAGGAGTACGAGGAGCACCAGAAGGAGCTCGAGGCTGTCGCCAACCCCATCATGATGAAGTTCTACGGTGCTGGTGGCGCTGGTGGCATGCCCGGTGGCATGCCCGGCGGTGCTCCTGGTGGCTTCCCCGGTGCTGGCGGCCCTGCTGCCAGCCACGACGACGGCCCCACCGTTGAGGAGGTTGACTAAACGACTCGACACGCATGACTGGTTGGGCTGGCGTTTCTGCTTTTCTTTCCGCGATATTTTCCTCGGTAGATTGGATCCGCGTCGGACGAGGCACTGAGTGCGCTCGGTTCTTTGGGATGCGGATTTCGGGATGGGGTGACACCTAGATCTGGTTTCTCTTTTTCCGTCATGATCATGATACAGGGGAAAAGTCAGGGAGGCTCATGGTTGTATTCTAGTTAACGATTCCCTTTCCTTGAAATGAACAAAGGAATAACACATGACTGCTGGTTCCTGCTGTGACTTTGGTGACTTGGTGTGTTAAATGGCCTGACATGCTTGGTGATATGGAAAGCTTGAGGAGTAAGCACCGACGTGGTGAGCAACATGGTCCAGCTGCGACTGCGGCGCTGACTCGGCTTGGCCGGAATGACAAAGGGGAAGTCAAGCGAAGAGGAGTACAGACAGGGTGAAAGAGAGAAGTCGTCAAGAAGAGGAAGAACAACGAAAGAGAAGGAAAAGAAGAGAAGAAAAGGAAAGGTGAATAAAAGGACAAGAAGGGAAGAAGGGAAGAAGGTCAAGAGGGTAAGATGGAGAAGAAGAGAAAATAAAAGGGAAAAGCCGAGGAGCAAAAAATGGCAGAGTAAAAGAGAGATGTAGGAAAGAGGATAGGGCAAGAAGAATAGTCTTCGGGCAACATCTCGGTGGCAGAGCCAGAGACGTCAAGGAGTAGAAGGTGGGAATCATCTGCTCCAAGACGTCGTCCTACACTGGCTCCTTGTCTCACCGTGCATTGACTGCCGGGCTGCAGCAAGAGATTGACGTTTGATTCTTGGGTAAGTGATATGTACTCGAGAACGTGTCACAAAATTAAGCACAACAGATGGCGTTGAAAACATCGGAGCATGGTATCGTAGCGGAGATGACATTGTCTACCTAACCATCACCAGGCATCA
>JAPEUS010000037.1:0-103858 GCA_027946355.1 Collariella sp. IMI 366227 | reverse complement strand
AACTTCGATGAGACCGGGTTCCAAATGGGAGTGGCAAGCACGGCAAAGGTTGTCACTGATCTGATCGGCGAAACCGACCTGTTGTTGTTCAGCCTGGGAATTGGGAGTGGCAACTGTCATCCAGTGCATCAACACCACCGGCTGGGTCCTTGACCCAATGATCATCTTTGAGGGCAAGCTTCACATCTCGACATGGTACCAAGACTCACCATTGCCACCTACTTGGAGAATTGCAGTCAGTGAGAATGGATGGACGACCGATGAGCTTACTCGAGTGGTTCAGCGAGTGTTTGAACCGCAAACTCGAAGCCGAACAGCTGGCCGGTACCGCTCTTGATTCTCGATGGCCACGGGAGCCATATGACACCAGAGTTCGACAACTTGCAAAGAGAACTCGATCCTTATCGAGTGTATGCCACCACATCTGTCACACCTTCACCAGCCTCTCGATGTTAGTTGCTTCTCGGTCCCAAGCGGGTATACGGCGACTTGGTCAGAGGAAAGATGGCTGCTGGCATCCACCACATCGATAAACCACTCTTCCTGAACCTCCTCGAGGCCCATACTAAGACTTTCACCTCGACAAACATCAAAAGTGGCTTCAAAGCAACAGGGCTTGTTCCATCTGATCCAAGTCAAGTGCTTGCTCGGCCCGAGTCAGAGTACGAACACCCGCCCCTACCTCCACCTGTTCAACCAAGCTCGACACTTCCGCTCAAGACACCATCAAATGTTATTGAGCTTGACCACCTCCAGAGGCAGAGGCAACGTGCAAGTGCAACAAGCCCAACAGACAGGAATCTACAAAGATTGTCAAAGGGTGCCAGATGGCCATGCGCATAACGCCACTCTCTTACAAGAAGAGAACTCGCGGCTCCGAGCCGAGAACACTCGACAAAAGCAACGGCGTCAAAACCGTCGAGCATTCATCCAAACAGGAGGTTCCATGACAATTGAGAGGAGTGGCTACCTCAGAGCATCGGAATGCCCCAAAGGCAAAGACTCCAAAGGCCCCAAAGGCCCAGGAAGCTCGTGTGGAGGATCAAGGGGGGAGGTAACAGCTGTCGAAGCGGTTGAGCCAATCGTACGAAAACGCGCACCACCAAGGTGCAGTCTCTGTAATTCAACTGAGCACACTGCCAGGACTTGCCCGTGTAAATAGCAAACAGATTGATATAGTTTGCTTCTATTCTAGATTCTCTTTTGTGTTGCGAGATGCATTTGAAGTGGACGTGGTGGGGTGCGGGTTTAAATCAATCAATCAATCAGGGAGTCAACTTTCGACTCTCTCGAACTTGCTTGATTGAGCCCTCGAAGGGCCCGTAATTGCTTGGTTGATTGGTTAACTTGATTGACATGATTGAATTGTGAGTAGCGCTGATGTCAGTAGCAAAAATGTCAGGGAGGACTCGGAAGAGTTAAAGAGTTACAGTTGAATGGTGTGCCCGGTTTGCCTCAGTTTGAACCACTTCTTTAGAACAATAGATTCGGGAACCACGAGCATGATTCGGGCCCCTGGACCTCTTAAAAACGGTCACTTGCCCTAAGCTGCTCGACTGCCTGAGTTGCTAGTTAGTAACCTAGAAACCATCAATAATAAACCCGCTTAAACAAAAGGGAAGTGAACTCAGACTTGGACAGAGCACCTGGGCATCAATGATCTAGGTGGATGCACAGATCGCAGGGTCACCGACTTCGAATTCGCCATCCAGATCCGAACGAATGTCTGGCTCTCCCCGACACTGCATATCGGGGTACGGCCACGCAACCTCAGATCTTTCACCGCACCAATTTTTGTCGCATGCTGGGGTGCAAATATTGATGAGGTCGTGCGTTTCCTTGAAAGCGGCGCCGCAAGCATCAACGATGTATCTGAAGTTGGTGGGCTAATTTGGGTTAACGTTAGTACACCTAAGTTCCAACGCTACCTACATAATTCTAGCAGTTTCTCACCGGTACTTTCCGAATCCTAGAGCAGGTGGCTGACGTGAAGGTCACCCAGCACGCTTCCCGCGAGCCAGATCCTGAAGGGGATGGCGCTCAGGTCGTCCTCCTGCTTTATCTCTTGAGTATTGGTTGTGATCCGCAGCCCAATCAATCACGGTGAGCACAAACTTCACAGGCTGCCTACAATTAGTGGAAATTGATGAAGTCGAAGGCCTCTCAGCTATTCAGACCCCGCTGCGGTAGCAATGATTTACGCCTTCCTGATCTCAAAATGTCGCCTATCAACAACCTGCTCTCCAATTGCAACTTAGACGCGGCGCGAATAGTCCTGCGGGCTGGCTCCAATCTACCAGACTACGAACCAGCAAATGTTGGAACCAGCGGTAGTTTAGTAGGCCAATTGAGGGTCAAATAGAGGGCAAATGGAGGGCACTTGGGAAGGGCACGGCGATCTGGTGGTTGACTGCTTCAATTGACTGCATTGAGCCGTTGTTCGTTCTTGTTGTTGTTGTTCTTGTTGAACGTTGGCAGATTGCATGGATGGATGGATTTTATTTCGCCCGGAGGCACTAAGCCACCCTTGGCACGCTAAGCATTCCGTCCGCTGGCTGGGGCTACTCTCACCTCCCCGGGTGCCGGCTGGGAGCAGGGCTCAACACCGGGTAGCACCGCCGCTGGCTAATCCCCACCCACAAGCAACAAGGGAACAATTTTAAAACCACCCGACACACGGCTGCGAAATCGAGCCTACAATCGACGGACAACTGGGTCGTGGATGGACACCCTTGGGGTGCTCTCGGGCTGCTCTGCCGGAAGGGAACGGGACGCTAAGCGAAGAGAAAGCGGATGATCACAGCGATGGCAAGCGACAGGACCTAGCGTTCCGAACCCACACAGAGGACGACGAAGCACTTTGGTTAGTAGGAGGGACAACACTGTGTTGCTTGGCTGTTCCGGGTACAGAGAGGATACAAGATGGGCGAACTCCTGCGAGACACGGTCGGCCTTGCCAAGGAGACTTTGCAAGGCAGCGCGAAACGGATTCGACAACCCGCGGGGCGCAGCATACAATGGAAGCGACGGAAGACTGGGTGGGCGGACTGCAGCTACGACACTTTCTGTATGGCTCGAGAGGACGGATGCGCGTGTCGGTCTACTGAGAGGATAGGATCCTGAAGATGGCTATCGAGGGTAGAGTCTTTGGGTTGGCTATGGAAGTAGGCTTAAGGTGCAAACTGGTATTGACTTGCGGAACCGGTAGTGCCCCGCGAAGGAAGCGGATATGGATCCAAGGGGACGCAAGGTAGAGGGTCTATGTAGGTAGACACGTTGCCACCTCTACAATGTATTGCCGAGAGATCTGAGCATCAACTGTATCTGTAAGCAGCTGTATTGAAAGGCGAGAATGCCGCTTTCCTAGCTCAATAAAATACCGCTTTTCCCGACGTATAAAAAGCTCTGGCCGCCCGACTCTAGGCTTGGATTCAACAGTTGTTGAAGGTTTGAAGCGTTGGATGGTCCGTTAGATGGCCTTGCGGTCGACGCGAAACGCGCGAGCTACGGCCGACTGGCTTGCCCCAGCCGCAACAGCACCTATAATTGCTGCACGCGCAAAATTCGACAATTCCTGGTTTTTCTGACGACCAGCCGTCAATTTAAGCCCAACGTCATCTAAATTTATCATGTTGGGTTGGATTTGTGGGAGTTGGAAGATGGAGGATAGTAGTCGACCGGTCGCGCTCGCGCGCTCCCCGGCCACGGCACCGATCCCGGTCGAGACACCGGTCCACCTCAAGACGCAGATCCCGCTCGACCGTCCGATGCGGCTCGGGCGGCTCGAGACAGCACGATCAACCCCGCTACATCGACGGCAGGACACGGGAGCCAATCCCTGAAGCACCCATCCTCAAACTCGATAGGTACGGCAGCTGGCCTAACTATTGGAGCTGCACAGCCACCATAACCGACATCAAGGCTGGGCGCTGGGACACCCAGACCGCTTTTTTCGTCCAAGTCGACCTGTCGATCGAGAACTGCAAAATGGTACGCGAGGTCTCCTTCTCTCTCTGGTTGGTGCCGGTCCTCGCAGACGGAACGACGGAACTCGAAACGAGCGTCAAGCACTATGGCCCAAAATCTCTGAAAGGCGAGCTTATCGTGGTCCACCACACCCGCGAGAGCGGCGTCGATCTTGGACTCAATGCCGGAGCAGCCGGCCCCACCACGCTCACTGCCGCCGGACACGCCAACAACACCGCGAGCTACGACATGGCCGTGTTTGGCGGTCTGCAGACGACTGGCTCACTCGATGGCGGCCGGCACAAAATCTTCAGCCAGGTGTACGAGAACAAGAAACGTGAAACCGGAGTGCCGAACAACGTGCGTCTCTACGCAGTCGTCGTTTGCCCCAAAGCGGTGGCGCTAGATGTCAGCGCCGAGGCGGAAGTCAGATGGCGGATGCCAAAGACAGACTATTTATCCGGACTGAGCAACCCGGTCGTTGCGTTGGGCCCCTGGCATGAGGTTGCGTTGCCAGAGCCTCAAGGGCAGGGCGAGGACTACGCGGCCTCGACAAGCGATGATTACAGGCTGAAGGCCAGCAACGACTGCGTCACTGGGTTGGTTTGCTCTTCTCCCCCCCGTGTTCAGTGGCTCAGACTTACACCCAGTAGGAACAGTGCCTGGTAACGAGCATCAGGACTTATACGGTCGTGGCTGGGCTGCTCATTTTGGCCGAGAATCTGGATCTGTTTTATAATGTCGGCAGCTAGGCCAAATCGGATAGCCCAGACAGTCAATCCCTGTATCGCAAGTTCCACAATTGCCTCAGGACTTATGCGGTCGTGGCTGGGCTGCTCATTTTGGGGATAGGGAGCTGCGAGTGCGAACGTGCCTGTGGTGGTCTGGTGAGCGCTGGGAGTGGTCGGGCTGAGGAGGGCCTGCTCAGTTTCCTCTAGAGGAATCGGGATGTTAGGGCTAGGATTAGGATAGCTCTCCCTTATTGTTGTAATCCGCAAGGTCCGCTTGGGTTGGGCGTGCTTGTTCCGCCACCGTCGTGCCCGTTCTGCCTTTGCTTTGCCCGCCCTACTCTCAAGCCGCCAGTGACCTGAATCTTGCGCCTGCTACTACCGCGGCCAATGTACGAGCAGCTCAGACCTTTACGCCAGACACATCATCAGTCTGGTTCAGGAATGTATGCGATATTCAAAACACGCCAACGCTTGCGCAGCGCGAGCATCAAGCTGCCTGTAACGCGGTTCGGCCGTCATACCGAGCAGGGTCAGCATTGACGTTAGCTCCAGCTGTGAGAAGCCGCTCGACAACCCCGAGATGGCCGCCCTCGGAAGTTGCTTGAGCAATTCGGTATCACCTCGAGCTGCTAAACTCCACATATTCTACAGTGTTTCTGGTTCGGGTATCCCGCCACAACCCTGAATGAGACCTATAAGAGCGTAGCGGCGTGATTTTAAACTCCAGGCCAGTAGTTCTAAGTCTAGAGCGTTGAACCTTGCTACTCCAGCCAGGGTGTCTTCGCCAGCTCGTGCTCATAAGTGATCATTCGATGCCACAAGTCGCATGTCGTGGATTTATTCTTGCGAAACCTACTGGTATGTGAAATCCAATATATCGAGAGGTTCTCAAGAGGACAGAGATTGAAAGTTTGGCCGGAACACTCAGAGCTGGCATCGCTCAAAAGCCCTCACAAAACTCTACCTAATCACACTTCCTGCACTGCCGCGCAAACCGTTGCGCGGCCGCAGCGGGCGTGAGAGGTAGAGGGGATCTGAGGCATCGGAGACACCTCGAAAATCTCTTTGACGCACAGACCAAACTGCCCCCCACCTACAGTTACCCGGACAACTGCAACCCCCCGAGCTCCTTACACCCCCTGAACCCCTGAGCGGGACAAGATGGCCGCCTCTACCCCCACGACCAACAGGGGGAGGAAGGGGACTAGACGAATCCCGACACTCTAACAACACCGCGACAATCCCCCCTCTTTCCTCCTTGACTCCTGACATCGAAGCTATCAAGAAATTGGTCGACGAGCTGGTGAGGCTGGCAGACCCGCAGAAGAAAGGAAGAGCCCACGGCATAGGGAGGGACATCCTCGCAGCTGTCTGTAAAATGCACGATGCAGCCCAGACCCAGACTGGAAACATCTCGCTGGCCAACTTCCGCAAGGTGGTGAAAGAGGAACTCAAGGCGGCTGTCACCGGAGCCCAGGACAAGAGCTCCTGGGTTGCAGTGGCTTCCAAGGGAGCTGCTCCCCCCCCCAGGTACAGCCGACTATACCAACGAAGGTAGTGCCAGCCCGCGTGAACAAAGAGATTCTCGTCAGGGGCAGAGGAATGCCTGCCGACCTAGCCAGACGGACCCCACAGGAGATTATCCAGGCTATCAACAGAGTGTCGATGAAGAAAGGGGCAGTTGCAGCCCGAAGGCTCCCTAGCGGCGATACCACTATCACATTTCAAAATGCCACGGCCAGAGATTGGCACTCCACAAACTCTGGTTGGATCAAGGAAGCGTTCGGAGAACAAGCCGAAGAGAGCAAGCGGACCTTTGCAGTTTTGATGAAGGGGATACGGAAGAACGACCTTCAAGAGGTTACCGAGGAGACGTTCGGAAAGGAGACCGGCCTTCAGACGGTGGACAAAGTCAAGTTCAGGATCCCAAGACACCAGGAAGCAACTCGGGCTACAGTGCTGGTAGCTCTGACCTTTCAAGAGGAAGCACGCAAGGCGTGCGACGAGGGCGTGATTTGGAAGGCTCAAATACTGGGAGGTTAGAAATCCCAAAAAGCATATTTGTTAGACTCCCTGTCTGGTTAATGCCGAAGTACACGTGGTGTATGGACGCCAGTTACGGTGCTTCTGGTTGATGTGAGCCACGTGCCGTGACTCGGCCCGCTACCATGGAAGGACACAAGGCAGGGTTACGCTATGCTGCTGAAGCATCTAGCTGCAGATTATGTCGAACCGCAGGGTGCATAAAGCCACCGCTGAGTTGGTGCATATCTACCCCTCACTTTGATCTGCGTGTCATGGCCAGGAGGACAGGCTTTTCCCTCAATCAACAACATCAAGAACACCTGAACAACCCTTTGAGTTCCATCCTGGTGGTGATATTTGGTGCTGAATATATTGCTACATTTTCCGCGTAGTGGTTCAACAGATGGAGCTAATGGGATCTCTGACAAAGGTGAAAACCGATCTCTCCTCAATGCTGTGGTGTTCGGTAATTTCCGTTTCAAGGCCGCTGCCAGGTCATTGGGAATAACGAACCAGGATAACCACAGTCCTTGGAAGCGACCAGGAGATTGATAGTCATCGTATCATTCTTCCCAGCCTTCCAATCAGTTAGATAGCCTGACAGAGGGAGCTGCTGTGCCAGCGAGGGAATATCCACCGGACATTGACAGCGTCGTACCCGGGGATGCAGGTACCCGTCAAGGACACCTCTCATGCGGGCCAGTTGTATATGTACCCCCCGTCTTACACTATACGTATATTGCCTCGCTCCCAATGGCGAGCCGCAAGGTCTATCTATCCTCGTGTTCTGAAGCCACCGAGCGGCTTCACGTTGTTCAGGCGCGATTCCCTCATTCGGTGGCGTGATAGTGTTAGTCGCTCTTTGCGTGGGAACATGGCGTCGTCAGTTTACACCGTGGCATGTGTGATATCAGCCTTGCAAGAAGGTTGTTGGAAACGGCAGCTGATGTCATCTCGAAAGACGGGCGCTATCTCGCATAAAGTGGTCCCCCGACGCCAGCGATAACGAGCGTCTCGCCAATTGAGGTTTCTCTTGGCAGTGACGCCCTTGGAGGTCGTCGTCGTCGACACGAGAGTGTTGCCGATATCGCCTTTGGGTGAGAAAGCCGGCCAAAAGCTGCTAGAGTTCCAAGTTAAAATGCGGAACCTGGATCAATCTGGGACTATTGACCTGGTCAAGTTGGGGTCGGGTCATGGAGGACGCTCCCCTGTCAGGCTGAAGATTGCCGAACTGACAAGGAATGAGCTTATCATAGAGCATGTTGATTGCTAGTGATATTACATGGGTCAAGCTCAGATAAATCCCATACCTGGTATCTCTGACGGCCAGATACTGCGATAGGGCGAGCATTCCCGCGCTTCCGCCTGTGGTCGCCCACAACAGATTGTGTGAAGCAAGAACTGTGAAGCCAGAGCCCCGAAGGTCAGGTTGGATGCTCCAGCCCCCACCCCACTGTTCCTCTCGGAAGGCCATGCCGGCCAGCTGCGCTGCAGCCTGCTTCATTGAAGATGATGATGGAGGATTCTCTGGGCACCATGGAACATAACAACAAAATGAGCGAAATATGGCAGTCACCGCCGAGTGGTGATGGCATCGATGGCCGATGAGCCGCAATACCCGATACGCGTTCAAGGGCGGCGGCGGGAAGGGGACCTCGAAGCGGCAGCGATTGACAAGGGCATTCCAGTTGGTTGGTTCCAGAAGCCGGAGCCCGGAGTCAGGGTCGGGAAAGATTGAGATGGACGACGGGCGATGTAACCAGTGTGCGTCCGGCGATATGGTAACGAAGAACAGGGGTGTCCTGGAACGGCGAGCCTCGAAAAGCTCAATATGGGAATTGTGTGTGCCAGCAGTGGACCAACCTAAAGTTTGCAGCAATCTGACAGGAAAAAAGATGAATGAATGAAAGAAAACAGGGGAAAGGATTTGGTAACCTGACCTCGAAGAAGGAAGAGGTGGGTTGCAATGGCTGCTCAGGCGACCAGGGCAGGTGGTGTCTCAGGGTGCGGTGATTCGGTGGTGATTCGTGGTTGTGTCTCGAGTTGTGTGGTTCAGGTCAGTGCTTCCTTGCGTGCTTCGAGAAGGAAAGAGGGGCAGCAGCAACGAAGTGAGACTCGAGTCGCTGCAGACTGGACGAACAGCTGGCCGGCCGAAGCCGGGATACCGCTGGCAAACATGAGATTAAAAGTAAATTAAGCCAGGTACCGCGCAGAGCCGACATGGGCCAGTTCCCGTTGGTTTTTTTCCCCCCCTTGACCCATGTGCCGATTTTGGATGATGTTCGGGTCTTTTTGTTCAGGGGATTCCACATTTCCACCACTTCCACTTTTGCACTTGATGACGGCGCGTCTTTCCCTCCTCGTCCACTCTTCCAGCAAAAAGGGGTCTAGCGCGACGCCGGGACCTTGATTTTCGCCCATTCGAGCTCCACAATCATTGAAACTCCAAGGAGAAGGGCGGGTCCAGTCTGTTCCTGTCCCTGTCTCTGTCCCTGTTGTTGAAGGTTGAACTGGCAACCAGCGACTGAACCACTTGACATTGGACGAACCGACGCTTGACAAAACCAACGCCGCAGCAGCTGTCTGTCCATGCCGCCCCGAAACCGCCCAACCTTGATCCCATATCAAACGCCGCTCCCTCCACCATGGCGGTGAGGTACGATCCCGTCGCCCACGCCGACGACAGCAACACTCTCGAACCCTCGAACTCGACCCCTTTCCACCCAGAAACTGCCTCGCCCCTATCGCCAACCTCCCAGACCACCTCCTCGACGTCCCACGGCTCCGCCCTGCTCTCGCCGTCACCCGTCCCCTACGTGAGCCTTGCCGAGCAGACCTTCACGCCCCTGTCCATGGACACCAGCGATTTCGGTCTCTCGGATACATTGGGGAATGGCAAGACATCACCAGGCGTGCTCGAGGCCAACCGGCTGCTCAGCAAGGCCCGGAGCATGGAGCACCTGAGGCGCGACGGGAATCTCAGTCGGGCCAGCAGCAACAGCACGGCCCCCGCAGGAAAAGGCGTACCGCTCGTCAGCGCAATGGTGGAATCATTCGAGGCGCTCCACGCTTCAAAGGCAGCAAGCCACGGATACGAGCTGCTGCGCTCCAAAAGCCACGACCAGCGCCCCGCCGGCCTCGTGTCGCCGCCATTCACGCTGTCGCCTTCTCCATCACAATCGCGTTCGCCGTCTCCATTTCCAGCCCTGAAGACGCAGGGCCTAGACCTCGACACAGACGCAGGTCTTGGCGCTGCAGGTCAGAAGACGCCCATTGCGGCCCAAGACGAAAACAACACTGCGCCGCAGACCGCCGTTGCGACGCAGCAACCTGGTCCACAACCATCACACTCATATGTCGCCCACACACAAAGTCCTCCCAATTTTCCTCCTCCGCCCACCTCCCTTCCCGATGCTCCCCGTCCTGCCACCGCCGTCGCCGAAACAACCCTGATCCGACCGACGCCTTCCAGCCGGCCACAAACCCGAGACCGTGCTATTTCCAGCCCACGTCGAAAACCAATTGTTCGGACATCATCGACCGCAAGTCTATCGCTGAGCCATCCCACCCCGGACCCCAATAAGCTCTCGCAGGCTGGGGGATTTCTCGGCAACATCGCCGCCCTCGAAGCCACCGCCGAGCGGCTGTCCATGACAAGCAGCATTGAGAACGCCATCCGTGAGGAACACAACGAGCTCAAACGCACCGAGAGCCGACGGTCCTCAATTCTGCGAGCAAGAGCAGCCTCAATTTCTGACAGTGCGTCGATACACCAGCTGTCCGTTACCAGCAGACAGAACTCTATCCTGGACATCAACACCTCTGCCCGAACAGGGGGTTACTCGCCAGCGGGTTATGTTCTGAATCCTCACCACTCTTTGACCTCAACTTCAGGCCGTCTACGCTCGAGCAGCAAGGCAAGCTCTCTTGGCATGCCACCGGATATTCCAGAGACCGGCGACATGGCCACCCCGACAGGAAACGCAGACTACGTGCCCGAGTTCCGCTTCATGCCCCGCCATGGCCCGGGTAAGGCGTCGACGAGGAGTGTAGCCAGCAAGATGTCGCTGGCCCAGATTGCCGAGCTGGAGCCCACATCTCTAACTCAGGCTGACCTGGACGCAGCCGACCGCGACGCCGCGGCTGCGCAACACCCGGACGACGAGGATATGATCAGGGCCCACCAGTTTATCGAGGCGGAATTCGCCGATGCCATCAATGTCTCACAGCCCATAAGCTATGGGTTTCCCGAGCCGCAATCTCCGAGGCTGCAGCTTCACCAGCCAGACCAGTACCAGCCTTACGGGGGTCACCACGAACAAGAGAGGCCGACCACCTCTGGGTCCGGGACCACGTTTGAGCAAGCTGAGCATGCCTTTGGCGACTTTGATGGTGTGCATTGCGATCCGGAGGCTGACCAGTTTACGTCACCCCCGGAACCGGAGGCTCCCCGGGTAACGCGACGACCTCCTCCGCTAGCACGCCCAACTTCTTATTTTGACCACTCCACAGGGCAGCAGATGTTGTATTATCCTGCCCGCGTTCCTGCGATGCTCAATCTTCCCCAGAAGCTGTCCAAGAAACCCAAGGCCCCTGCCAGGGACATGCGGAGGTCTCAGGTCATGAGCGCCATGCCGAAGGCAACCCGCGAATCCCGCGTCTGGCTGCCAGATCCCATCGACGGCCTGCGAGGGAGCCAGGACACCCCTTTCATGGGCGACTTCCTTGGGGAAAGCAGCGGACAAGGTGCGACCGCCGATCCTGTTACGCCACTGCCTGGAATGGACAGCGAGGCCCAACCACAGCTGTCGCATGCCAGACAGCCGTCAGAAGCAAGTACCGTCCACCCGCCACCCGAGCAACGCGAAATGCGCCGTCCGCAGCGGCTGAGGGACGCCGAGAATCGCAAGTCGCGGCCAATGACCCTTGAGGGACTTCCCCCGCAGCTGCGCGCCAGTGCGTTCTTTGACCTACCCTCGGAGTCTCCCAGGATTCAAGTCAAGGACGGCTCCGCGATGAATACCCTTGACAGTCTCCTCGATGCGTCGGCTGTGGCGCCCGTCAGCGCCTTTACCGACCACGTCTTTGCCGGAAAGCTGGGTGCCGAGGTCTACGGCACAGAGAAGAAGAAGAAGGTGAAGAAAAGCGTGAGCGGGCCCATTGTTGTGCCTGAAGAGATGGCAGCCAAGCGCAAAACGCTCGTCAAGAGGAACTCAAGCGGCAATCTACTCGAGCCCGCCGCCGAGGACAAGCCCAAGCGGAAGACACTAGTCAAGCGAAACTCGAGCGCCAACCTGCTTGAACCCCACACCGAGAAGAAGCGGGCGAGTCGCTTCTCGTTCTTTGGCCCCAAACGCCCGGTCGACGACGATTCCGACGACGATGCTCGGAGTGCTCGACGCAGCGTTGAAAGCGATAGGCGATCCCATCAGAGTGCCTCTCCTAACCAGCTGGCGCCCGAGACAGACGAAGAAACCGAAGAAGAGGAGGAGGAGGTGCAGCCGGTCTACGCCGGGGCCCCTACGACCCTCCTCGCCGAGCTGCAGTTGCGCAAGCAGCAGAACAAGCTGCGCACTCAGCCGATGCAGCGTGTCTACCCCGACGGCATGCGCAGTACCCTCCTCGAACTCGACGCCGTCGCTGAGGTGGAGCGGAAAGCACGCCACGGCAAGCGCGTCACCCTCGCATGGGAGGACCCCGCGGCAAAACCCCAGGATAGCGACGAAGACGAGGACGTCCCCCTCGGCATGCTGGTCGTCGCCAAGGCCGCCGGCGCCGCAGCCAACAACCGCGCGTCCACCATGGACATCAGCGCGCTCATGAGCGAGGTGCACCGCCCGCTGGGGCTGATGGAGCGCCGGGAGCTGGAGGAGAACGAGCCGCTGAGCCGCCGCCGCGACAGGCTGCAGGGCCGGGCGGTGGACGCGCCGCAGACGTCGCTGACCGTCCTGCAGAAGCGCATGACCATGGTCCCGGGTGTTGGGCAGGGCATGCGTTCGCAGTCACGCCTCGTGCTGCCTCTCCACCAAGGCGGCGGTTCCCGCGCCGGCTCCATGCTCGGCTCACGCCCAGCCTCCGCCGCCGGCGACACCCCCAACGGTGACGACAGCGATGCCGAAGTCCCCGGCGAAACCCTCGCGGCGCGCAAAGCCCGCCTAGCATCAGAAAACCCCTCCCGCGCGCCCGCCCCGTCAGCGGCGCCTTTTCCGCCGAGCTCCTCCGCGAATTCGGTCCCGACGACGAGCCCGACGCAACCCACACCCGCAACCCCAGCGCCGACGACAAACCAACCCCGATACCCACGTCCCCGAGGAAGAAGAAACCCTCGGCCAGCGCCGCCGCCGCCTCCAGCGCGAGCGCGAGGCCCGCGAGCGCGAAATGGCCTTCAGCACCCTCAACCGCGCCGCCACGCCCTCCCGCCCCTCACGCCCACCGATCCCAACATGATGACTATCCGCCCTGTCACAGCCAACACCACCACCACCCCCCAACAACCCATCCAACAAATGCAATACCTCCCCAACGAACCCTCGCCAACGTCCTCACCGCGCCTCACGCCCACCCCTCCACCCTCCCGATCCAGAACATGACCATGCACCCGCAGGAGCAAGCCCGCCTCGCGCGCGAGGCGGAAGCGATGCGGGCGCAGAGGGAGATGGATGCAAAGATGGCTGTGCTGAGGGCGGGCATGCCGCAGGCTCTGCCGACGATGAACGTAGGAGCGCGGAGTGGGGGTTTGGGGAGGGAGGTTTAATAATGGTTTGGGAGGGGGCAGGATGTGAGGGGCTGGGTTGGGCTATGGTGGGATGGGGATGGGGATGGTAGGTGGTGGGGATGCAGCAGCAGAGGGCGAATACCATGCTGGGTGTGCCGGGTTTGGGGCAAGGGGCGTATGGCGGGTCGACGCCGAATTTAGGGTGTATAATCAGCAGACGGGGCAGATGCAGCAGATGCAGATGGGGAATGGGGGATGGGGGCGTATGGGATGCAGATGGGGGCAGGGGATATGACGATGGTGGAGAGGTGGAGGCAGGGGGTTATGCCTTGATTTTACGGCATGGCTACCTACCGACCACTGACTGCTGTGTGGGCAGTCGGGCGCAAGGTAAAGGTGAAGTGGAAGGGGATGAAGGAGTATATTAAGGGAAGTGTAAAAATCTGGAAGGGGGTAACCATGTCTGAGTATTTATGGAGTCTGTCACAGTCCAGGGGGATTTTTGATGGCACAGGTTGGATTACATTCTCATTTTGGATCTTGACGTTTGGTGTCGAGGGATCTGTTGCATTGCATAGCGCTGCGAGGCTTTCTTTCATTTGAATAGATTTTGTAATGCGTTAAAAGAGCCTTTGTTCTTGGAACCTGACTTCTGACGGTGACACGAGAACTCCTGATTTCAGAAGAACTGGCTCTCCCGCCAGCTTGGGCTTTAATTGGTTGGATGTACAAAAGGTTTGCAGATGTCTCTCTTTCTAGGCCTATAAGCTGTGTCCTTTAGTTGGGGAGGGACAAGGCACTGTAAATCTCGAAGCAGTCAGAAGAATTGGGCGTCATGAAGTTACAACCTCTCTCTACCTTCAACTTCCACAATTCACCAGGAAGTTCAGATGAACGTATGACATTGTCAATGAGTGTATTGAGGTGAGTTGTAGTGAGCTATTCAAGTTATTTAAGTGTGGTAACGAGTGTAAGTGTCCTCCGTTCGAAGAGTAACCTCTCCTGAATCCTCCCAAGCCATGTATTGTCTGCTGCGTTGTTCCTTTCTCGCTTCTAGTATTGTTGCAAATGATGAAAACCTTAGCAAGTGTACCCCAGCTTGTATCCTCCAAGAAGAGTAAAAGTCAAGAACAGATAAACCTCCGAAGACTTGTCCAGATGCAAAGAGCCCCTGATACCGTCACCCAACCTAGGGAATCCAAGCACCTCCGACAAAGTGGACCCAACTGAAATAAGAAGATCCGAGATCGAAAGAAAGCCAAACTGCAGTCCGGTCAGCTCCACCCCCTTTCCCCCATCATCAACATAGATCTACTCACCAACACCAAAAAGAATGAACACACCCCCACCAGAGCTCGTTCCGACACTTGCGTGCCAGGGAAGTCTGACCCTGCACGGTGGGCCATGCCGCCCGTCCAGCTTGCGCAGCGTGGTCACAGCTGTAGTAGTAGAGGTCGTAGACGCACATTTTGCGCTAGTTTGGGAGACTGATGACGTGAGGGGTGTTTGGGGAGGAGGACGGGTGCTTGGGGAAAGGCGGGGGCCGGAAGTCGGAGGCCCGTGGGAGTGAAGGATCAGTTGTTGGGGGATTGGGAAACAGCAGATAGTAAATGGGAATGGGGGATGGTTACGAGGCGAAGTGTGGTATAGGTGAGAGCGTGAGAATGGAGGATGAGAAGACGAAGAGATCATTGGTCAAGGTGATGGTGGCATGAGATACTTATAGCTACCATTAGGTATCAAGACAGTTGAGAAGCGGCTTGGAGTTTGTTGACACGTAGAGTTCCTCGGCGGCAAATCTAGCCGCACGCTGAAGGGAGAACAGGCTGCCCGTCATCGTGTCACGGCCATTACGGACCGGCCGGGGGACTGATACCCGTCAGTTGAGGGTGTTTCACACTCGGCCGCTCCTTTCGGCCAACCCGACATCTTTCGGGCCTTTGGCCAACATCAAGTTGGGGTAAGCTCGACACAGCCTGTCCAGTGACGCGGTTCTGGCAACTTTAAGAAAGCCAAGAATGCCGTGCAGACATCCATGCGAAGATTTCTTGTCAAAAGAAAGATATATGTTGGAGCTTGGCCTCTCATACCCACCCAGAGACAGGATAGCATTAGAGATACTCTTGCAATCAATCCCAATGCTCGTACTCGGGCCGATACCTCCAGATATCAGCCCGTATAAACTCACGAACCGGCTGTGACTCCAGCGCTGTGAGCAGCTTAGTGCCATCGAGGAAGCCTGCCTCTTCCAGGTTGATGACCTTCCCCATGTTTTCGCGCCCGGGAACGTTGTCGCAGGAAAAGATGGTCAGGTGCCTGAGAAACTCGTCGTAATTCAGATCTTGAAGTGAATGAAATGCACCCGAAATGAATCTTAAACCCAGGTAGCGGCGCAGAAAGTACTCGAAGAACTTGAGTGCCAGATGGGATACTGGGCCTGCTCTGGTCCAGTTCGGTTGTCCTGAAAACCCGCGAAGCCATCGGAAATAGAGCGCCGCAGACTTTCCAAAGCAACTGACAGCGCCATCGAGATTGTACCACCTCCTGTCTTCCTCGGCAACGTAGGGTAAGCGTGTCCTCAGCGTCGGGAAGTCTTCGGCGGTCCAATACTCGAGGACGGACGTCTCCTCAACATTAAATGTGCCTAAAACTACAGCACGAGCTGTCAGGCTCTTACGCCCTTTGTCCATACTGTCCTGACCAGGCCAACAGTTAGGTTGTGTATTTCGGACCAACGACTCATGAATATGGTTGTGTGCCCAAAGCATCTGCATCACCTCCCATGCAACCAGGTGGGCATCCGAATGGCTGCCGCCTTGAACTTCGCCGACCGGACAGTCGACAATGCTTTGACAGTACAGGGCTCGACCGTAACCCTCTTTGAAGCGCTTGGCCATGGCGTCTCTGGCTTCCTTGTCCTCCATGATATTTGCAAAAAGCCAGCACCCAAAAGGGGCGAATATGACCTCCTCCTCTTCAGGTGCTGCCTCCATGTTACACACAGCAAACTGGTGCAGGAACTGAACTTGCTCCTCAGATAGAGTTCGAAGACGCTTGTTAGCATCCAGTCCCATACCAGGTTCGGCCGCGGCCTTGAACATGGGCTCATTGTAGGCGCCGGCCAGGGTGGCACCGGCAATGAAGACCCTGTAGATGGCCTTGTGAACGCGCGCGTAGAACTCGGGCATACGGTCCTCCTCTTCTGGCAGCTGCTCTGACCAGTGGGCGTCGAAGTCGTAGGGCATGCCGGGAGGACGGGAATGTGTCATTTGTAAGAAGGCGTAGGTGAGGCCCTCCACTAGAAGACTGAGAGTAACAGCGGCCTCAATCTCTGGGATTGTTGGCACTTGGCAGTTGCTGCTGAAGTTTCCTGGCGACAGGCCGATGGGTGGGAGCTGATTACGGCGCTCGGCTTCGGCAACCAGCTCAGTCATGCGTGTCTGGATAGATCATGTTAGCAGGTATTACTCGTTACGGAAAAGAGCAAAGACTCACTGAAATTAAAGCCAGCTCAAGGTGCGGAATCTTGCTTCGCAGGGCATTCCACAAATTGACAACAGCACGGTCTCGCCCAGTTTGATGCAGACGACGGCATGTCAGCGTCAGCGCCAGGGCATCTCTTGCGCTCTCGCACGCGTCAACAATGAGGAGGATGAGCTCCGCCGGCCCGGTCACGGCGAGAAAGTTAGAGGCCATCAAGGTAACCGCTCGGAGCACGGAGGAGAACAAGAGGGACGGGTGGAGGCGGGAAACGTGAGATAGGAAATAATCTGACAGCCCCCATGAGGGGTTGAACGTCGTGACATTTCTTGGCTTTGAGCCTTGATGCAGCTGATTGGTCTCATTCAATCTTCCTCTTCTTCACCCTCACTCAACCCCTGACTACTAACTCCTCAGAGCCGAGATTGTTAAAAATGATGCTCATTGGATATTTTTAGACAGAGATCTTTCCGGTTTCCTTCAGCAGTAGACACACTATCATTGCAGATTTTGAAAGCACATATTAATTGGCTCACTTGAAGTTCAGGCCAAAGGAGGAGCAAGCAACAAGAGCTCGAGCGCCATCAGTTTGAGAAGGACTATGTACCTGTTTACTCGCCCAAAGTATGTCACACAAAGGATATCAAATTTCATGGAAAAACGCCTTCGTTTCCAGTCAAAACCCTTTTTTATCAAACCTCAATCTCATCCCTCTCCAACTCACCCGCGCTCTCCCTAGCCTTAACCACCACCCCGTCAGCAACCTCCTCATACCACACCCCATCATCCCCCTTAACAAACCGCCTGTCCTTCATCCCATTGCTCGCATCCCCCTCCCGCTTGTTAAACAGCCTCTGGCACTGCACATACGCACTGGCCATCTTCTCGCCGTTTGCAGTCAGCTTGTCCTTGAGCCACGGGCCATTCGACCGGCCAACCTGGTCGCCACTGCAGGTGTTGCTGGTCTTGAAGAAGATGGAGCACTGTTCCATGTTGAGCTCGTTGTAGCCGCCGCCAACCGAGAATATGAAGGAGCGCGTGGTGTTGGGAATGTTGATGCACCACGTGCCAAAGCCGCTCTTGGTGACGTCCTGGACTTTGTTGATGCAGCTCTGGGAGCTGTAGGTAGAGAGGCGCCATTTCTTGGCCATGAAGCCGGTCTCTTGGTACTTGCATTTGGCTTCGGCGATGGGGGCCGCGGCGAGAGAGAGGAGGGTGAGGAGGGCGACGGGCTTCATGGTGATGGCTGAGGTAGCTTGTTGGGGAAAGTTGTAGGCTCGGCGGCTGAGAAAGCGATGCGATGCAAGTTTAACTAAAAGATGGCGCTGTGTGGCGTGAGGCTAATGCCAGAGACAGCGGCTCCTCTTTTATACCTTTTGAATCCGATCTATTTCCACCTTTTCAAACCCCTGAATGTCATGGTCGGGCCAATCTACCCTCCGCCGTAGCATTATTACGCCTAGGATCAACTCTTAGCCTGAGATCTAATCTTAGCCCCCGAGTCAATTAATTACTCTTTTCTTCGAAACATCCCTTATTCCCCCTCCGAGCTGCTTTCAAACTCAATAGGGGCTGACACCAGCCACCAACCCGAAGCAGGTTGAGCCGCGGTTTCCCCATCTTCCTCGATTACCTGCATTCCGATTGACCCAGCCACGAGCCTCGAGCCTCGTCCTTTCGGACTCCTTCCCATGCTGGTATAGCTTCACTGGGACTCTTACAACACCCGGAAAGACCTTGTCCCGATCAATGACAGGAAAGTCGACACCGTCTAGCATCAACCTCCAACGCCCGTCTGCCCCGCGCAGATGATGCCCGAGGAGAGGAAGGTCTTCATCATCATGGCCATATACCCTTTTACCATTACCTTCCCACCAACAAAATGCGGTCAACCATCTGAAAGAGTGTCCGAACCGCCTAACATGTTTGATGCCTCCACGTGACTGCGCGGTTCCAAAACCGCTTGATATTCATCTTCTCTGGGCGGGTAAAACTGGCGATCATGTACTCACGTACTTTGGTCAACCGGAGATTCCATGCGGTTGTCTCCTCGTGGCTGATCGTTCTAAACCACGCCACGCGCCGGAGCATTCGGCCTAGTCGCTCCTCTCACCCGGCAGCGTCACGGACGGGAGGCTGCAGCCGAGTTCAATGCCATAAGGAAAACACTCCTTTATGATCCCGAGAAATGCCATAGCGGTTGTGGCGCGGTCATGCGCCGTGGTGATGGTGAAGCTGGGCAAGAGAGTGGTGGCGACGTCGGGATTCCGCAGCTTTTCCTTCACCATGGCAGCCAGCTGCTCCGCGACGTAACCGAGGTCGACGGTCTACAGCGTCGGCGGTCGCGCATCGAAGACGAGTTCCGGTTTGTCTGTGTGGGTGACGAAAAAGGAACGGAGGGCCTCGGCGTTGCCGTTGACAAAAAAGCTGAACTGGGTGAGGACGGCGAGCCACACGTCGTCGGGCCAGAGCCAAAGGTGCAGGTCTTGCTGTCAGGCACAGATGACGGTGTGGCAAAAGCCGTTTTTGTTGGAAACTGTAGGAAATACCAGGTATCGCGATACATTGGAAACACAGAGCAAATACCCTCTTCTCTTGAGAGGGACGTGCAAATTGGTGGTTTAGGTGGATTATATTCCCTTTCTTCCAGAGGGGAAGAATGAGGGGGTGCGGACATTGCAGCTGAAGCAGCCGTCCCCGAGGCCCTAGGCCACGTGACTACTTCCCCGGTAACGAAGCCCCCCCTGTTGCGTCGTCCTGCCCGGACTGGACTCTGGAGTAGATATTCCAACAGAAACAATTGAGCAAGAGAGGTGCTTTGAGGTGGATTGTGGAAAAAGCTGAATGATGAGCGGAAGATGGAGAAGGTCTCCTCGGGGGAGACATGACGGAGCAGATGCGCTGGCGACGGCGCAACCTGTCCCGGTTCTGGCTACTTTGCGGGTCTGGCTTGTTGAGGGTGGGCATGTTGGGTTCGTCGGTGTTTTGGGAGAGAGATTCCAAAAGAAACTAGGTTAGGTTGATATCAATCTTCTCAGCTTGCAACTTTCTTTTCCTGTTGGTTCTCCAGCCGTCTAGGCTCTCTGACAGGACTATTTGCGGGATCTTGATAATATGTCCACACCCTGTGGATATGAAGATTAGATCATCAGACTACCAAGGCACTTATATTAACTTTTCCATGCTATATTAAGCTATTCTAACGCATTCCCCGCATATGAAATCTTGGATGTCAGTCAAATCATCCAGTATCTTTGAGAATAGAGGGCGCGTTTGTGCCTGTCGGAGTAAGTCACATTCCCAAGCTGCCCCAGTCACCGGTTGCTTTTTGTCTTGATTCTCCTTAAGCCAGAGAAGTTGCCTCAAGAAGGCTCTGGCCTGCTGGACTTCTGACTCCCAGAAAACTCTCGCCGCTTCAAGCGTTCTCTCAGCAGTAACGTCGTGTGAGTGAACCCCTGAACCGGCTGGATACAGGTTTCCATGCCTCAACACCACCCCTGGCGGTCTCTGCTGACCCCCTACCTTCCACTCAGGGGCTCCAGCTGTGCAAGCCTGAATCAGCCGACGAAGCGGTTGAGGCGTCCACCGAAAGTCTGGAAACGCCATCGTCTTTCCTGATCTTGCCGACTCATATTCAGGATCCCCGCCTCGCAGCACCTCGTGGTCGATACCGCACCTTAGAATGGGCTGCCCCTCAAAAATGCACCATAGCATTTTTCCGAGCATAAAGACTTGAGCTTGCTCGAGTAGATACTTCCACTTGCCGCCTACTTGCCTTTTTCTCAGCAGGGCTAGCCAGGGCGAGCTGAAGCCCCCCCTCGCGTTGTGATAGTTTCTCTGGCCGCTCTTTTCTGGAGACCAGTCTTGATCGTCGTAGTAGATCTTGAGCTCGTCGGTAATCTCGTTCTTCAAGTCACCCTCTGGCATCCCGTCATTGTCCACAAGAATCTCGAGGTATTCGAGGTACGCCACCTCAGGCGGACTCCACGTGAACCACCCACCTCTTTGCTCTAGATCGATAAGTACGGCGTCTGTCACGCCCACCTTCTGAGTCTGCCGCAAAATGATGTTGTCTGGCTTCATATCTGGATAGAAGCCAGCCTGCCCTTGCGCATTGACTTGAACAAGCGCTTCTGTAACCTGCCTTGCCCATCGAAGTCGTTGCCCCATCGAGATCGTGCTGTGATAGTCATCCTTGAGCATCGCCTCCCTAAGCGTTCCTCGCGGAAACCACTCCAGCAGAAACCCGCACACCCCCCTCCGGTTTCCAAACCGCCCCCTCTTTGTAACAATTCCCAACGGCCGGGAGATGACGTTCGGATGCGGCCGCATCGATAATAGCATCTTCAGCTCATTGTACATATGCCCCTGCTCCTGCAACACGCTCTTGAAAACCACCACCCTCCTCCTCCCACCCATGCACCCCCACCAGACTGATAACCTCATGAATCTGCCTCCTCAACCTTAACCTCTCCCACTTCACCACCTCCACCCCGTCCCAAGCTCCCTCCTGTAGCTCCCCTTCCACATCCCATTCAACCCTCCACCGTTACCATCCCCTGCTCCACCCCATACTCCGGCACAAAACACACCTCCTCCCTCCCCACGCCCCCTCCAACTCCACAACAACCACAGACCCGAAGGGCATCCCCACCATAGCTCTTCCAGCCTGCTCTTTTCCCCACCCTCTGCTCCATTAATTTTGCCATCCCCATCCCCATCTAGTTCCCTCCCCACCGTTCCAAAACCCTAACCACATACCTCCCCACATCCAAATCGCCCACCTTCGTCTTGTTGGTATTCCCGTCCCGTCGATACATCCCTCTGCAGGGTTGACTACCTCCTTCAGGGCAGCTGGCCATGCCTCAACCGGCGGCAAGAGCACGTCGATGCGCAGCGGGGCTTGTTGAGTGCGAAGGAGGGCGTGAGGAAGAAGCGCCGGCCGGTGGAGTCAATTGCGTCGAGTTGCCATGTTATTTTCTGACTTTTTGGTCGATTTGGGGTGAGGTGGGGAGAGGGGCGAGACTGTCGAGGCGGGATTGGGGATTGAGAGGGAGGTTTGCCAAGGGGTTAATAATCCGAGCAATCAGTGGCGGTTGAGGTTGGTGGGGGAGGAAGGCGGCTAGGGGCTAAGGATGGAGGTAAAGACTTTGCTGGTGAGGTCCATGGCTGAAATAAGGGGCGTACGTCGCGAGTTTGATAACGTTGCTCACCGAGATGCAGTTTTTATTGCTGGGATATACTTCCACGCCGGGAAGTTTGTTGCAAATAAGGTGCTCGTTTCCAAAGAACGCAAGGCTTTTTAAAAAGTTCGAGTCCGGAACAATTTAGATGAGATGGAATATCTTGACAGAGACTTTTGTTTCCAGGCATCTCTTGAATTGTAGGATCCCGGGCTCTTTCAGACGAAATTCGTCTGATATTCAAACCGGACGAACTCTCCTTGTTCCCGCAGAAAGCAGGTCCTCTGGGAGTTAATCTCGACTCCAAATCCCTAGGCCCAACCAGAGCATTCCCGCCCTCCCCGACGCTGACTGAGAACGTGGCCTTCCGATCCTCAATGCAACCCCTCCTGTAACCTCAGACCCGGAAGAAGCTGACTGCAGAAAGCCACCCCCACAAGCCCCTCATTTCCGACAGATGCGAGATGTCAGCCCAACAGGGCCCGCCGAGCTGCAGTAAGCTGCAGTAGAGCGGCAATAGGGAACCAGGCTAGGGACCAGGCTTGGGTCTAGCCATGCATTGTCATGCAGGGCACCAAATGATCTGATCTTTCCGATCTTCAGTGGGGATTCTCGGGACCCGAGCCCTTGGCTTGCCCTGGACAGGAAATTCAGGGTCTTCTGTCTGGGTCGTGTTTGCAAGCGGGGCCAACTTCCCGACATTCATCAAATAATGTTAACTACGTAACTAGGTCTGTTGGTAATTAGTCAAATGTCATAATCGGGATGCCCTCAACGCAAAAAATATCGGGCCACGCGTCAGGAAGCGACAATTTAAAAAAGAAACCATGCCATTGTATTATCATCTTGCGGCTTCAGGGTATGTCCAGGCCGGAAAAGAAAAAGACCTCCGTCCGAAATGCATTAACTCCCCCCTTTTCCTATCAAAACCATCTTCCTGCCCGTTGAAATCCGATTTCGGCTCATACCAGCCGGCTAGCTTCCCCCAAAAGCAACGCGATCAACGCACGATCAGAGTCAAGCGCCATATGCCCTCTTCCCGACCCATCCCCTCAGGATGTCAACCTCTCACTTAAACGAAAAATCACCCTCGGCGCATCCACCACATTCCACCCTCCCCCTCACTCCCACCCTCCGCATCATAAATCCTCCCATTCCGGCCGCCGTGGGGGCGAGGTGGCGCGTTTGAAGGGCGAGGATGTCGGCGAAAGTGTCGGTGTGGTAGGTCTGGGTGGAGTGTTAGTAAGGATGATGGGGGTGGGAAAGGGAAAAGGGCTCACGGATGGGCGGGAGGAGTAGCGAGTGGGACGGTCTTCTTGGGGGGTTTTGGAGAGTTTGGCGTCGCGGATGTGCACTGTGGTTTGTTAATATTGTAGTTCCCTGAAAATAGAATAATGGGAGGGGCTCACTGAGCATGCTGCCCTCCTCGTCTTGCCGGCCGCGTGTGGCACCAATGTAGCTAGAGATGCCCAAAAAGACAAGCACATTGTCCTCGGGTGAGAACTCATCCGGGTTCAGCCCGCGAACCACGGAAAAGCCCCTGCCAGAGTGGATGTCGACGGCCATTTTCCGTAGCTTCGGCCCAAGAGTTGGCAAGGGGAAGGTATTGGGCATGACTTCGCTGCCGTAAAGCCCGAGGTCTGTGGATCTATTAGTTCAAGTTTCAGGACTGTCATCTTATTGGGGGTCTCACCGTTGAAATGCTGAAGACCGGCCCGAACCTCGGAAATCTCATCTTCGTTCAGTGTGAGAGTGTAGTCGTCGGGTGAAGAAATGGAGTCTGCCCCCCAAACAAGTTCCCCGTCCATCTGGGCCGGCCATTGGTGTGAGATTGGAAAGTATCGAGGGGTGCAGTTCGCCTTGACTGCCAGATTCCCCCACCTTTGCCCCGGCTGCTCCAGAAGAATTGTTTCCACGCCCATTGTTTGCGGTTACAGGTAGGAGATGCAAATGTGCTGTCTAGAAAAGAGAAAGACTGCCAGTTGGTGAAGAGTCCTAGCCTCAAGGTACATGGGTGTTGTGGGAATTAATATATCCCCCTACTCTCCTGCCCTTCCAGAACCAAAAGAATGGCACGAAAAGTAACACAAACGCGGAAGACAATGCCGAAAGACCTTTCTCCAACAAGGGTCCAAACCCAAGGGTCCTCCAACGTGCGTTGGTGCGCAGAAGACCCCTCCTGCAAGATCGCCAATAGACGATTCCCAAAGCAGGACAGCCCCCCATCCCGATGGAAGTGTGCTGCAGGGTGATAACAGGGCGGGAGCCCATTGGTGGGCAGCGTATTTCGTGTGCTAATCCGGGCCCAGCAGCTGGGGCCGAGACCGTCGTCGTCCCAAGTGAGGGGGTGGGTGCCAGCTCCCGAGACGGGTGCCACGCAGCATGCGCGAGCAGATTTTGGGCAGAGAAAGAAAGGAAAATCAGGCCATTGTGCGAGAAGGGTTTTCAGCCGCCGGCGGGGCATGCTCGAGTGTCTCACGCGGCGTCCAGTCGTGGTCGAAGAGCTGCGAGGTGTACCACCATTGTGCGTGGTAGGCGTCGGTGGTATTGATGCTTTGGAACTTCGGAGCTGAGGGGATCAGCAGGTTAGCGCTGGAATTTGTGTTTCTTGAGCGAGAGGCTTACCTTTCTTGACAACCACATCGCGGCACTGCGCCATAAACTCGGTTTGCTCGGCATCCAGACGCGCCATTCTGCGGACTCTCGGGGAGTTCCAGTCAAAAGCCTGAGTAAACAGCTGCTGCCCTTTGTAGCAGTAATGGAAGTGTGCCAGGATGGTTTTAGCTCCCGAGTTTGTGGCTCGGACAAGTGGCATGTCCAAGTATTGCACCTGAGCCTCTCTTCTTGCTGCGAACTGCCTTTGAAACAGCATCTGCATCTCGTAATTTTGCAAAAGGATAAAGCACGTCAAGAACGTGGCAAACCAATCCTTGGGGTTGTGCGTGTTGAGCGTGCTCTGGAGTTCCCGAAGAACATCTTTTCTCAGTGGGCCAAGAATCCGGTGGATGATGATGGACGCGATCTGGTAGTCGATGTATGGCGGGAGCGAATCGAGGTCCTTGTAGAATGGGTCTGCTGGATTCATGGCCAGGATGTCGTTGTCAGCCCAGCCAGATTGCGACCAACATCTCCATTTGGACTCGATGAAGCGACAGGCAACCCAGAGTCTTAGTGTCTTCCTCAGCATCTCGTTCTGTCTGTTGTTAGCATGGAAATGGGTGCGGGAAGCCTGAGACACTTACAGGAAGAGGGAACACGGATGCTTGGTAGGCGGCTTGGAACATGTTCCAGACCAGGGCGTCGGTGTCATCCAGATACGCAGCCATGTACCGCGTCATACCTCTGTCGATGTACTCCATCATGGCTTCCACAACAGCCTCAGGATCGGCAACAGCCCACGGTACGGCGTACATGGGCCGGCCTTTTAGGTCAACATCCGTTGTGTCGGCAGGAGGAAGAAACTCCTTCAACTCGACCTTTAAATGCAGCGTGCCAATCTGTCCCAGACACAGAAGTTTCGAAGGTGCATCCGTCCACTGGCGGTCGAGGTGGAAGTCGCCGTACTGCGGGCCGATCATGGGGTGTGCCCTGTAGAACGGCATGTAGTTGAGGCCGGTCCGGAAGAGGGTGCTGTCTGTGACCATGTAGCGGAGGCATGGCAGCCGGCTCATGCGAACGGTCCTCTGTTGGCAGGTCAAGCAAGGCCCGCGGGGGTTTGTCGGGTCAGGAATACACTGAGAGCGTTAGTAATTTGAGATGTATGGAATGAGCAATCAGACTCACCCTATTCCTCTGCATCCTGCATCTGACACAGGCATGCAGCTGGCGTGTTAGGTGAGTGGCAATTCTCTTGCTGCCCTCATATGCGCTCCGCTTCTTCTTGACGCGCGACGAAGTGCTACTATCCGAGGTTGACTGAGTTCCAGGTTTTGCGTACTTGGGTGCTATCTTGTAGAAAGGGCTGCCTGTCGGACTGACAGAGGGGCCTGAAGACGACATGACTACCGAAACCGCAGGGGAATCAGGAGGTGCTGAGACGATGGCCCAGTCACTCGACGCATGGTCGTGGACAGATTCATAAGCCTCCTCCTCCCGAACTATCTCCTCGCTGACGGAGTCGATGTCCATCTCTGTGACGGGTACGTAGGAGCTCTCGGTTCCAGCCCCGGGAACTCTTGCTGCCTGTTCAAAGTTGAAGTCCATATTCTCCACTCCGGACTGGTTGTATCCCCATATTGCCACGTCGCAGTCATACCATGTCGTCTGGGGGTTCAGCAGCTCGACCTGTGTCTCCGGACTCTGGGTGATAGGCGGTGGAAGTGAGAACTCGGTGGGCTCGCTTCCTGCACTAATTGATTGGAAGTCGCTGAAACCCAGTGCTCCCGAGTCTGGGTATCCTTGAAACGGAGTTGACTGTTCTTGTTGGCTCCCGGTTTGTGGTGACAACTGGCTAAGCGGACTGTTGGTAGGAGGAGGGTTCTGGGCGCGGGCTCGACTCTGCTGGAGGAGTTCATCGACGGAGATGTTTAAGAGGCCGGCAACACGCTGAATGTCCTCCAGGTCTTTTCCGGAGAAGTCCATGGCGGTTATCGAGGGGGTGAGCAAGTTCAAGAAGTCCAAGTCGTCGAGCCGGAGAAGGTTCCCAAAAGAGGAGCTAGCTGTGAGTGGTGCCTGGGTAGTCTTGATTTCTGGGTTGAGATGCGGCTCTAAAATAGAATCTTGTCGATCATACCCCCAGTGGGAATTCCAGGAAGAAAAGGCGGAGGGTCGGTGCAACAGGGTGGGCCAGAAATCGTGGCTGATCGGTTGCGGGCGCTGAAACCGATCAGTGGACAAGCCAACGACGGGGCCGCTGGAGGCCGACGCAGCTGCGCCAAACCGGATGCCACCTGGGGCCACCGCATGGTGAAGATGGCTGCTGTCGCCCCAGCACGCACAGCCAATCAAAGGACACATGCTTGTGGCCAGCGGGGTGCTGCCAGTGGTGTCCCAGTCCCAGCTGCCCATCATGTTTCTGGTGTGGGACAGATCTGTCAATGTCAGGAACCGGTCGTCGATGTTTTGTACTCGAAATCTTCAGACTGCTGGGCGGGACGTCCGGGATCTTGGAAATGCAGATTGTGATCGCGGCTTCGAACGGGTCCTTGAAGTATCTTACAACATGTCAGTCCCCGTCATCAACACCAGTCAAGTTTCAAAACTCTCCTGTTTTTCACTTGACATATTAAAGAGACAAGGACAAGAGCGACTGACCTTGAACTCCCAAATGGGGACCGATAACTTCCCAGATCAACCTTGAAGCGCCCACAATCCTTGGTGTCTTCTGGTGCCGAAGTGGTCTACCCTTTTACTCAATACAGCAAATTGCCTCTCTGAAAACCTCGTCAATCTTTACAGTGTTTTCCTCAAGTGTCGATCGTCCCCAGCCCCACATCAAAGGCTCAGGGCAGCAGGATGAGCGGTAGTTTGCTGTCGTTCGGCTGTCCTGCAGCGTTCATCGTACCGACGGTAGACTCGTGCCTGGCAATTCTCCTGGCTTGATTTCGTGGCACAACTTGGCCGGTCGGGGTGGGTGTTGATCCAAAATAACTAACTAGTTATTGCGCATTCATCTAATTGGAACCTCAGGTATTAGACGACAAAGAAGGCTGTTGTGGGTGGGATAATCTAATGAGTGATGACCGAGTTGGTAGAGAATGTCGATTCACCACGATTGAGAATGAGCGTCGTATGGCACAATTTGACAAAGACAGAAAGATAGATTAAAAAACCGATGTCAAAACGGAGGCAAACGTAGATTAAAGAAGATGCCGGGGCGAGGCAGAAGCTGGCGTAGGAGGCTTCTTGGTGACCGTGCCCGGCCGAAGTGTACAATGAGGTCAGCACAGTGGCACAGCGCGATTTGTATCATCTGTACTTCGGACGGAGGACCCTTCCTTTTCCCATACGTCCGCCTTGCTTCCTTCCTTGATTTTCCTATCCGGCCCATTTTCGCACCCCTTCCTCGCCCATTCCCTGCTTGAACCCTGGGGAAGATCGCATAAGGGTCCTGCCATGTTCGTCCAGATTGGTTGAATTGGGCCAATTAGGGGATATGGGGTCTGACTTCAGGGGCTTGGTGATAGGGGCACCCCTGAAAACAGGGTGTAACCGGTCAACAGCAACTCAAGAATGTGGGGCATTTGGCTTGTCAGTGACGACATCCGTCACATGGGCAGACTTGGGGGGGCAGTGTCTGCCTGAGAAACAGACTCAAAGGATTCAGCCTTGTGGTTCCAATGACGTTCTATTGCCTTTCTGAAAGCCAACCAATTTGGGGAAGAAGATTGGCAACTCGGGAGATGTTATGGTTTACAATAATCTTATTTCATTTGCGGGTAGATCAATTTCAACTCCCGTGAGGAGGTTGAGGAGAGGTCTCTGGGGAATTCCAATTTGTCGAGATTTATGTAACGTGCTCCACCCCCAAGCGGCGCACACCCCCAAGCGGCGCACTTTTCCACAACACACAACAAGAAACATCAATTGCACCACCACAACAACTGCAATACACTGAGACTATTCGGAATTATATACACCAGACATCTCTACATCTTTCTGACACGTGCGCGCATTGTGCCCAGGCTTCCCACACTTGCTACAACGCCGTGGAGCCGTTTCCGTTCTGATGCGCCGACCACCATTTTCACGTATTTCACGCTCTACCTGTTCCTGCACTTCCTTTTGGACCAGTAGATCTTGTGCATCTTCTACAGTAAGTGGCCCTCCAAGACGCATACGTGTTTTTTGGCCCTGCGGCGCTTGCTGAGTGCCTCATTTGCCTTCTGTAAGGTATGTAACTCAGCTGCCATGAGGGTAACCGAATGCGCCAATGCCTGCGTCCCTTTCGCAAGCTGGTCGACAGCAGTGAAAATTGGTGTTGGCGAGCTTCCCTGGTGACAAGCAATTCGATTTTTTGATATACTCGGATTGTGAGACAACCTCTGTTGGGTTCTGTGGCGTCTGGGAGAACCAAGGATCGGCGGCTGCGGAAGGGGGACCAGTTGGCGTTGGCGTCCGTAACTTGACATCCAGCTTGGATATCACAGCCTCAGGGTCGAAAGGTACTAAACCTACACCTCTGAAACCTCCTCTATTTTTGCTCTCTGTCATAGCAGCAAAGTGGGCAGCTTTGAAGGCGAGGAAGAACTCGACCTTGGTGATGTGGTTGATATGCGCTCTGACGAAGTGCTCGATTTGCCGACCGTACGCCTTCTTCAAGGCACTAAAACACCCAACATCGAGTGGCTGGGTTAGATGAGATGAGTGAGGAGGCAGGCTGATAGTGATGATGTTGTTCTCCTTGCAAAAAGCCTCGAATCCAGCTGACTGGTGACTCTCATGCCCATCGAGGACAATCATCCGATATACACCCTTCGTACGAGGTTTTGTGTGCTTATCGAAGTGTTTGATCCATTCGAGGCTAGTTTCATTGTCTGTCCACCCATTGGAAGTTGGTTTGATGGCCCAGCCGAGTGGGAGCTCGCCCTCGGAGTGCCAGTTGGCGAGGTGGTACGCGCCTTGAACAATGAGAAACGGCGGGAGGCACCACCCTTCGCCATTGATGCACTCAATCGCCGTTGCCCATTCCCGATTGCCAGGCTGGACTGCCTTGCCTCTTCCACGTCGATCGGCGCGTGTCACCACCATAGATGCGCAGATAACGCCCATCATAAAGCCGGTCTCGTCGAAGTTGTAGAAGTCGCAGTCGTGGATGCCGTACTTCGCTCTCATGTTGTGTACAAGCTTAAACCACGCGCCAATCAGCTCTGGATCTTCGCAGAGCGCTCTCTGAAAAAGTCGTCTATGCGATTGAAACGCGTCTTGAAGTTTGGTTGTCGCTTGACAAACTTCTCGGCCCAGTGCTTGCCGACGCGTCCCCCCGTTGCGTCGCGCGAGAAGCAAATTGGCCATATCTTCAACGCCAGCGTATCGGGGCGCAAATCCTCGCATATCCAGGTCCAATATGTGCTGGACAACTGCCTCTTCCTCGGTAATTGTCAGTCGATGGGCTGCAGGACGTGAATCTAGCTTTGGTGCTCGTCCGTTCATTCTGTAGCGAAGAGTAGCTTCGGGCACGTTATAGATTGCTGCGGCCTTCCGGCGGCTGAGGCTTTTGTCTTTCCGAATAGCTTCAATTGCCAGGATGATCTGGCTTTCTTTACAGAGGGTTGCCATTATTGGTCGTGGAGAAATGATGTGCAGAAGATGGAAATGTGTGACGCGTCGAAAAGTGCGCCGCTTGGGGGTGGAGCACGTTACTGTTCCTTCTCGTATTTTCAAAACACCAAACCCAGAATCTAATGCCCTTTATTCAAAACTCGCTTAACCTTTTTTTCTCTTTCTCATTTTTTCCCTTTGCGATCTGCGCAAAGAACCCGTTTCTCCCAGTCTTCATCTCTCCTTGCTTCCTTTCTTTACCCTAGCCTTCCCATTCTCATTAAAACTTGTATCTATCGAACTGCAGGATGCATCAAACCACCGCTGGGTTGGTGCATATCTATTCACCGACAAATCCGAAACTTCCCCGGGTTCAACCCCCAAAACGTGGACTTCGTCGAGGATGAAGAGGCCTCATTTCAGGGAGTGAAGGGGGTGGGGTGGAGGTGGAGGGCGGTTTCCATGGGGGCGGGTAGTGGTGACTATGGAGTAGGTTGTTATAACGACCACGGTAGAGGGGTTAATGGGGGACTTGAAGGTAGAGGTGAGCAGGACGATGCGGGAGGGGGGGATGGTGGTCCAACGGAGGAACTCAACACGACGTTCTAACAGGCGCTTGCAAGAGTCCTGTCCACCGATGTCGTTGAGCTCACCTATGCGAAAATAGTTGACGGATTGCCAACCGAAGCTTCGTTTCTCAATTCCATTTGTACGAGGAAGGACATCCAGTTCTTGAATTAAAACACGCCACGCTCTACACTGAAGTTTTTGAAAGATTGAGAGAAGTTGGAAAGGGCTTTTGACCCGCCCTCGCTCACGTTTCCGACCTTTGTAAGTCATACAATCCATGATCGGCGCGCAGAAATCTTTTTCTTGTTGTTAATCTATTGCAAATTGTCACGGCCTTCCAGCGGGCATATTCGGGGACTCGACAACTTGAGTTTCGGCTGAGTGAGCTCCTGGCAGTGGCATGTCATTAAATGGCAGTATACCTGTACAACCCGGACGACGGGGTTCACAAGCATAGCGTCTACGAGGAGTGGCGGATGTTCCAAGTGTTTCAACAGAAGCACCTCAATTATCCCCAGGATATTTCTGTAACTAACCCCTTTTTATCATCACAGCTACATGGTTCGTGGCCAGTATCCCAACAGTGTAGCCGACATGGTTGGGTAACGTTACTGGGCTGAGGCTAACATCTTTGGACGCGTCGTGCTTTTCGAACGTGGTGAAACAGGAACAGAGGTAAGTTTGACAAAGTAACCTAATTAAAAACGGTCAAGGGCGAGACACTGATACTTTTTAACTGCCTAGACCTCTTCTTACACCTACGCTGTCTCGGGCCCTGTACTATTTTTTTACCCTCACCTAGGCAGTACAACGACTTGATCAACTTTCTTTTAACAATAACAGACTAGTTGACGGCCCCAAAGCTGACATAATAAAACTAATCTACCTAACGGTTGATAACTGATGGTGATATTACCCCGGGGACTTGACCATCCAATTTAGCATCCTCTGGGACGGGTACGAGCGCAGGCAGCCAGGTCCTGATGACCTGATGCCGAGCCGACATGGCTTGTCGGGACTCGACTGGCCCGAAATTGGCGACCAGCACACCGTCCTCAGGCTTCAGCGCGAGGCACGGGAACAAGGTAGGCCAGTAAATCAGGTGTTTTTGGGCGAAGCCTTAGGCAGGTTAAAGTAGATAACGCCTTCTTTGCCGATTTGGGCATTTGGTGTGATTACGTTGGGCGTCACCTTTAAGCAACACCTCTAAATAACGAACCCCAGTTTGTAGATTTGTATCACTTCCAAGTTTTGGGGTTTCAAATTTGCGTTGCTTCTCCTCACTTGGAATTGGCCAGCTTCATGGCTTCTTGCCGTTCTATTTGCGTCAAGTGATTAAATCAACCTGTCTCTCCGCCATTGAGCCAAATAGGGCCCGAGGTTTTTGCATCTTGCCGCATTTGCGCGGATGAGCGCACTCCGCATTGGTTGGCTTATTTACAACTCTCCTATCAAAAGCATCGTGGCATTGCCCTGCAGCACCGAGACGCACACTTTATCCAATTGCGCATGCAGGAACTCGAGGCATGACGTCCTTGACCAATCCTAAGAAAACCCGGGGCTCTGCCACAAGCACATTGGGTGTATCCCTCTTCCGTCGATCCAGTAATTAAGGGCACCGCCGTCGCAATTGCGTCGACTCGCAACTTGGACGTCGCCATGGGTCTCGGGCAGACGGATACGTTCCAGGCTCAACGTGATCATGGTGGTCAATGCAACGGTTCGAGAGGCCTCAAAAGGACCTCTCCCCTGGGTGGCGAGGCGAACAATCATCCGCTGCATGTATGCCTCTCATCTTCAGCCTTGATTATTTCCTGGTCATTCACCGGCAAGTGACCGTCAGCAGGCACCATGTTTCGGACGATACCAGAGGCAGACAAAGTAGTTCGTGACTTCCTGCGTCAACGGACGCCTTGCCAGAAAAGCGTCGTGGATTGGCAGCCGCAACAGGCATCCGCTGCTGTGAGCAGACCCAGCACAAGATCTCCTAGCCCGGTTACATCCTCGGAAAGCTCCAACCACTATGCTGCCTCAACTAGCAGCTGGGCAACGTCGGCTGAGCCAAATGCGGATTGTGACTATGAGGACCATGAGCGGTGGAGGAGGGGGAGGTGGGATGAGGAGTGAGTTGGCTGCCCGCCATGTGATGCATAAAAGCTTGTATCTGACACTGAGAGTTTAGCTCTAAAACACCCCCCCGCCGCTCGTCAACACCTGCTGGCCGCTTCGGCCGCCATTTGAACGATCCTCAAACCGCATCCCCTGGTCGACCTAGCTCCTTGCGCAACGCCATGTCTGTTCATGACGAAGATGATCGAAGAACGGCCTGTGTCGACGAACAGGAGTCTGACTCTGACGAAAGTGAGAGTGGATGTGAGACTGCTGGTCCGAGTGACGACGAGGACGACAACGACTGGAGCGGCGAGAATGGAAATCTCGAAGAGTTGGTGGTTTCCGCAGTGGGCACCGACTATTCCCTCGCTGCGTTTTTAATCCCACTTTTGCACAAGGACTTTAACTTGGCTTTAAAGAGCAAAGTCGAAAGTTGGAGATGCACAACGACAACACGGGGCGGGCCAGGCGGTTCATCTGAGGAGCAGAGCTCACCGACGGAGAGCTCGCCTGGACAAGATAGGGGTTTGTCGCGGAAGCGTCGGCGTACCACTTCGGATGATGGTAATGGCGGAGCGAATGGTGGTTGGGAAGAAGACGAGAACGAGGACCGCGAGGATGAAGATAAGCCCAGGAGCAAAAGAGGCCCCGGTGGACCGGCAGCAGATCGAGGACTAATACTCGCTTGCCCCTTTCACAAACGAGATCCTCTCAAGTACGGAGCCAACGGAAACGCTGGACCTGGGAGACGGTCCAAGTACCGAGCATGTGCAGGGCCGGGCTTCAAGTCCATCCAGCGGCTGAAGTGAGCATCTCCCCTTTTGACTTGGACTAGCACTGACCTGCAGCAACAGGGAGCACATGAAGCGAGTGCATTCACCGGTGCAATGCGAGCGTTGCAAAGAGGTATTTAGCATCGGAAACGGCCGTGACAGAGCGCAGTGCATGGACGAACTGGCCAAGCATCGGGAGCAAGAGAAGTCCTGTGAGCTGCGCGACGCTTCGCTCAAGGAGGGCGTGGATCAGGCGCAATGGGCAAAACTTGACAAGAACAATGGAAGGCGAAACCAGGAAGTCCACAAAGTCGATAAGTGGTTCGAGATCTGGGATGTTTTGTTCCCTGAGGTTGCCCGTCCCGACAACCCATGTGGGTACCCCTTAAAAGTATTAAAACGCTAGAGCACGCTGACACAGACAGGGCACGAAGTTCTGCCCCAGTTTGGCGGAACGCCCAAAGACGGCGAGGAATACTTTGCCGACCTGGTCCTGAGTATCTTTAATCACAAAGTCCACCAAGGCGACATTCCCCTGCCCGACCCAGCCATCTTCGACTGGAACATGCACCGCGAGAGACTCCGAACCACCGTCAAAACCGCCTTCCGCACCTACGTCAGCATGCGCGAGAGCCTCTCCCCCGAAACCTCCTCCAACGAATCTCTCCACAGGCGCTCCCTCCTCAGCGGCTCCTCCGCGCACCGCTCCTCCCTCGGCACTACCGCCTCCCACCCGACCTCCGCCCCAACAGCAGCCACCTCGGTCACTGGCCCGCAGCAGCAAAGCCGGGCACAACCTCATTCCCAACCTCAACCAAACCCCTACGCCCTCGACACCTCCCCTACCCCTGAACATCCCCATCCCAGCGCCCGGCACCACCTCCCCAGTTCTTCCCCGTCAACCGCGCTTCCTCCCTCCACCCACCCCAGTCCATTCACAACAACCTCACCCCCAACATGCCCTTCCCAACCCTCACCCCGCAGACGACCCCACCGGCACCACCACCAGCTTTTACCACTACCCGCCCTACTCCCACCCCCATCATAGTCACCACCATCTCTTCTCAACCCCTGCCCATCCCCACCCTTCGCAGGGTCGTGTCACCAGTGGATGGGGAATGTACATCAGTTCCAGCCTGCACCGACGGCTGCTCTTGCGCAAGGGGCTGGGCTGTCGGGGCCGCATCAGGGATGGTTTTTTGAGAGGCGGCGGCGCAGCAGGGTGGGGGTTGTTTTGAGTTTGGTGGAGGGGTGGGAGGGGGGGGGGGGGGGATGCTGATCGAACTTACTTAGTGGGAGGGAGGGAGGGGATGTACCGAAGGAGGAAGACTGCTGGGGTTTAGTGCAGGGAGGTGAAAAAGGGGTCGGAGAGGGAGAAGGGTTGGAAGAAGAGCTTGCAATTCTGAAGGATGGGGTTTGGGAAGTTGTTTGGTTCTCAGTGAGAATGTTTAGAATTACTTCCCAATCTTTACGTTTTTCTGGTATCGCTTTTGTAGTTTGATGACCTTTGTCGAAAGTGCCAACTGCGAAATTGATTGAGTTGAATTTCGTGTTCTAAATCTCTGGCTTTATCCAAGCAATAGCGTTTCTCAACCATGGTCAATGTGTCTTACCACACCCTCCCTACCTCTTAAACAAATCCCTCCAAAACTCCTCAAACCATACCTCTTCTCCCCCTCCTCCACAACCCTACCCCCCACCCCTTAGCAAACAACTCCCCAATACCCTCCCTAGCCCCCATCACCACCGCTAAACCCCCTCCTCCCAACCCCGCAAATGGATGGTCCCCAACGAGATCCCTCCCCGAACCCATCGCCCGCCCGAATCTCCCCGCCACCAGCGGCGCAACATCGGCGTAGCAGCTGAGTAGCTCACGCTCGAGGGAAAAGTAGGGTTTCTTGACAGCTCAGGGGCCATGAGGTTGTAGGAGCGGGTGAGCGGGGTGAAAGTGGTTTGTTGTTGCATGACTATGTCTGGGGTAATATTGGTTGGAACGGAGATTTGTTCTGAGTTGCGGCGCCGCGGGTTGTGGATTTCTTCGGCGCGGGCGTGGGCGGCTGCGCGGGCCATCTGCTGCTCGAGGGTGCCACCGCCGGAGGCAATCATGCGGGCGGCGTGGCGCTTCCAGTCGTTGCGCAGGCGGGCGCGGAAATTGTTGGCGGCTTTGACGAGCTCTTGCTGTTTCTCGATCCAGGGCGGGACAATTTCCTGGCGTTTGATCATCTTGTTCATGATGTACTCGGTCTGGGACTGTTAGGATATGTACTACGCAACCATACTATGGAGGGACTCACAGTATCAATAAACGGATTATCCGCCCTCGTATCCCTCTCCACCCCCTTCCCCCTCGGGATATTCTTAAACTGCCCCCTCGCAATCGCATCCTCAATCCTTTCATTCGCCAGCGCAGCCAGCCCCGACACGGTATTCGGCATGGCCCTCGCCCCCGGCTGAAACCTCTCCTTAAACTCCCTTCTCATCGCCTCCCTCTCCGCATCACTCAACCCCTTGCCCTCACTCTTAAATCCCATACCGGCATACGCATGCGCCTTCTCTCGTGCACTCGACACCCTCTGCCCCGCTGTCCCCACCTCCCTCTTGCTAATCCTCATATCCACCGGCTCTGGCACAACCGACTTCCCCCTAAGCCCTGGCGCAAGCGGCTTGCGCGCGTCGTCCAGCATGCGCAGGACCGCGTCTTCGGTGGATTCCTGACCCGTCCATGGCTGGGCAGAGGCCATTGCCCGCGTGCCGAACCCAGCTGAGTCGGGCAGCTGGGAGTTAACACCGGCCTGGGAGAAAGCGGAGGAGTGTTCTTGGTGGAACTTGGCCCCGGCTACCCTGTCAAGCATCTGGGCCTTGAGCTCGTCGCTGAAGCCGGCTTCTTCGATGGCTTTGCGCCCCGCGCGGCCGCCGGTTAGGAGGGCATCTTCGGTTGCTTACAGCTGTTAGAGCGAGGCGAGATAGCGTCATCCGCGGAGAGAGACCTGGGCAGGGAGTGAGAAAAATGGCGGGCTTGGGGGAGGGCTGCGCGGGACAAGGTAGACCTGCGCAGCGCGCGGGTGCAGCTGGGACAGATAAACGGAGAGGGAGCCATGGGCGAGGTTTGCCAGCGCAATCGATGGAAGAAGTGCTGCTTTTTGAAGGAGGCAAATGTTGGCGAAATGTCTCCGGACATCTGGGTAACCGGAGATAAGCATACAGTTATCGCAGCAGTGCCGCACGGTCCCACAATGTGCCTCCCAAGGTCTCGGGTTTTCAGCTGCGTCATCCCTGTAAAAGAAAACTCAAAATCAACGTCCTTCACGAGTTCACTCTTTATTTGTTTCTTGCAAAATTGGAGTGAAAATTGCGTGCGTATGAACTCTGTCTAGGAGTTTGTCAGGGAGGAAACACTACCAAGTTTTCTTGGTTCCTTTCGATCAATTCTTGTTTCATGGCTGCAAGAAGAAGAGTGAAAGCAAACTTGAACAATCTTCATCAACCCTGGGACTGCATATCCATCACTTGTTTTAGGTACCCCTACACATTAGAGCATACCCAAGTTGGGGTAGACTGGGGTTCGAAATTCAACATGATGCCTAGCATCTGCAGACTTTACCGGGTTTTCCATTTAGCCTTGAGATCGGGTAAGCATTGTTTAATGCAACCTACCCCGCTCTTACCAGAGATGCCGGTTTGTACTTGAGCTCTAGTTCCTCCCCTGTGGTCTGTCCCACCTTGCAGTCAGCAATTTTCCTGTTTGCCCATCAGCTAGCACCTGTTGATCAACATCTAGGGATTAAGTCTCATCTGAGACAGGGAAACGACGACAAAAACAACCCTAAACCCCAGTTTCCTTTCCACAGCCATTGCTTCTAGCTCCCTAGCAACAAGAAAGCATGTCGTGTGCGGGTGACTGCTTCGACATTATTGAAGCGCTTCAATTCTCCAATGGCGGGCCTGCGGAGGTCTACGCGCATGCAGGTCATGGGTCGCACCAAGCCTCCGGCGACGCAGCCGCCGCCATTATCCACCAGTACTCGGGATATACGGACATAATGCCGTGGCAGTCCCGGCTCATTGAGATCTTGCCTGATCCCGACACCAGCTCAATGCTCGAAGCCAACCTGCTCGTCGTCGATCTGATCGCCAGCGAAGGCGCCGTCGTCACGAGCACCCAGGAAAATTTGGCTTACGATGCCCTGTCCTACTCATGGGGAAGGGGCCCGCGGGACAAGCTGCTGAAGCTGGATGGCGCCGACTTTGCCATCTCAACTACCCTGCATGCCGCACTGTGGGCGCTTCGGAGTCCAACGGACACCAGATACCTCTGGGTCGATCAGATCTGCATCAACCAGGACGATGTGGCCGAGAAGTCTGTGCAGGTTGCTGGGATGCTGAAGATATATTTCAAGGCTGCCACAGTCCACGTGTGGCTGGGAGAGGCGTCCGAACAGAGTGATCTTGCCATTTCGGCCCTGAACGAGCACTACTCCTTCTTGGAGGCGCAGCTGGACGCGACGGCGGATGTAGAACATGCGGGCTCCTGCGTGGCTCATCTCCAGCGACTCCACGGAGCTGTGTGTGACTTGTTAGGCCGAGAGTGGTTCTGCCGCACGTGGATCCGCCAGGAGTCGTATGCGGCGCGCGATATACTGACATACTGCGGCGACAAGCAGCTGCACTGGAATTTTCTCTGGGTTGCCCAGCGGCTCTTGAGCAAGATCGAGCGCCTCCCTGGTTTGGGACTTTCTCACGGTGGACACATCCGCTTCCTTCTCGAAGAGCTTGACAAGAACACGCCAGAGCTAAAGCCCGGGCAGCCAAAGCTGCCTAGGAAGTTGCTGGACATTCTTATGTCGTCGCGGCATTACCAGGTGTGGGATCGAAGGGACATAGTGTACGCGAGTCTCGGTAAGCGGAACCATCTCTAACCCTCCATCATTAATGCTAGCCGAGACGCGCCCTGACCAAGGAATTTTCTTAAATAGGGATGTGCAACATACCCGCCACGGCGACTCACTCCAAGGCCGTTGCCCTTACAGGCCCGGGAATTACCGTCGATTACACCAAGACGGTGTCTTCGGTCTTCCAAGATATCCTCACTTTCATGTTGCAAATCGGTGCCATCGGCGAAGCATTCCATTTCCGCGCGCCATCCGCCCCAAGCTTAGACGGCCTACCCTCCTGGGCTCTAGACTGGCAGCGCGACGCCTGCTCAGAAGAAGAAGCAGCAGCCATCAACCTCTCCCTCACACGGCACTCAACCCCCCGTTTCGGCCACATCTACACCTGGTGTCCCCTCTCCCCAGACACCCGAAAAACATACGTCCAACCCAGCCTTCAAACCCTCGACTCAACCTTCCACAGCGCCGAAGCCTCCGTTCCCTTTTTCGCCCCCTCAGAACACCGGAAATGGGACACCCCCCTTCCACTCAGCGACGGGACGCTGGAACTCCCCGCGCGCGTGATTGACTACGTCGCCTCCCTTACCGACTACACCTGCGATCTCTCCTGGTTGGTCGGCGACCACAGCGACGCCATGCAGCTCTGGGCTCGCGCGACGCCGGGAAGCGCGCGGGAGCGGCTGGACGATTGTCCGCAGACGAGAGGTTTTGATCCCATGGTTGATCGCAGGCGGCTTGCGATAATGCGGACGCCTGCTAATACGCATATTGCGCTGGTGCCGGCTGATACGGAGGTGGGGGACTTTCTTGTTGCAGTGGCGCCGGACGTTTTGCCGCTTGTGCTTAGTCCGCTGGCTAAGGATGCGCCCCTGGCGGAAGAGGTGTATTCGGATGAGTTGGCTGGTGGAGGCACGTCCAAATTTGCATCTGTTCTCAAGGGGAAGGGGAGGTTCGGTGCTATCGCCGAGAACATGGAGATGTCGAGGCGACGACTGGAGAGAGTGGTGGAGGTGTTTGGTCCGCACTTCAGGATCAAGGGGGTGGCATTTGCGATGCAGGGCTACGACTTTTATAAGCGGGCGCAGTCGAACTTTGACTTTCATGAGCTGAGGGTTGAGAGGAACTGGCTAAGGCCGATACAGAGGTTCACAATACACTAATCCTCAGTACACTTGGGCTCCATTTGCCCATGGATGGCTCTCTGCGGGGTGGGAAGAAACTCTTAATGGGAAATTTCTGAGTCCCAGCGGCACTACTTCACCCGCGTATTGAGGGCGTCTTTTGGAGTTTGTCCGCAAGAAGCCATTGCCAAGCCCCTCGAAGAACTCAGCTTCCGGCCAGACAAACAGCTATGAACTTGACAAAAGTTTCTTATTGTACTTGTACATGTCAGGGAAGAACCCAGCAAACCCGAATAATGATACAAATGATAGATGCCACCCGCCAGCCGTGTATGCCCGTATTTATGTCCAGGTATATCCCCAAAATGCCCATGCCCCTTTCAAAACGCCACCCAGATCACACAACAAAAATCACCATGCAATCTCCCCCCTTTACCCCTTCTTATCAATCAAGCACAAACCCAAACCCCACCCCACACTCACTCGCCCTTCTCCCAACCACACCCCTGATACCCGCCTGCCTCCCTCATCCCCCTGATACCCACCCCAACTCACCCCCTCCCTCCCGGGCCCCAACACCAACGCCGGAATCTCCAAGTACTCCCCTCCCCTCACACTGCACCTTAAACCTCCCCACCTCGCGAAACCCCAATTTCCTGTACAGCGCCTCCCCCATCGGGCTCGCAAACACAGTCGTGTGCACGCCCAAGCGACAAGCCTGTTCCACGCCCCATTGGGTCAGGGCTGTGCCGGCGCCGAGGCGTTGGTGCGAGGGGTGGGTGAGGAGGATTTTGAGGAAGACGTGTCCTCCTTGGACGTGGTGGGGAGGGGCTGAAGCGGGCGTCGAAGAGGGTGGTTTTGTGGTGGGCTAGGGTGGTGCGGAAGGCGGATTGCCGGGTGAGATGGCCGATTTTGGGGGAGGTGGTAAGTGGGGTTGTTGGGGAAGGGGTTCTATTGGGGGTTGGGTGTTAGTGAGTGTTGGTTGATGGGGAGGAGGGGTTTGAAATGAGAGTCAAAAGGGGTAGTGGGCATGGGATGAAAGAAATGGCGACACGTACCAACTGCGCTGGCGCGCCGGGAAGTCTGCTGTGTTGACGGCATGTCCCACGCGCTAAAGGCAACCACCTGTGTGGCGCCGCTGTACTGGTTGACGGGCATCTCGCACACCACGACGGTGCTGCTCTCGAGATACTCCGCACATTTCTGCCGGCAGAGCGCCGCGAACTCGTCCGGATATAGGTGCCGGTCCGGGAAACGGTAGGGGTAGACAGGGTCCATCGGCGAGGCCCCAATGAGGACCGTGGTCATGGCCTCGAGATCGGTGTGGGTTGCCAACCGGATGTTCATTTTGGAGGACAGTAAAGGAAGGAGATCTGGGGCAGAAAAGCGCAGGGATTATGCTGCAAACGGCAAAAGTCACGTTATTGGATATCGGACTTGGAAATTGGATGTTTCGAGGTCTAGATTTGGTCTACCAGCAACCGATTTGTCAAGCTCAATTGCCAGACAGTTCCAGATCACGAAGCTGTTCAGATGACGCCTGCTTGGATGTTTGCTCATGTCGGCCGTGCTTGGCGATCGGATCTAGCTGTCAGATTTGCAGCAAGTGATTGCTTTGAACTGGTAACTGTGTGACTTGGAATGGCCGCCTGAGTTGGAAGAGATTTAGCTTTCATAGTTCTGCGGAGTAGGTCTAGAAGCATGGTGATAGAGGGGCCGTCTCACAGTCCAGGTTGCGTGCAGTGTCCACTGTGGCAGAGCAACAGGCGAAGGCTCCCCTGGTTGGGGCCATGCGAACTCTGGCGAAAACCGGGATCAGACAAGGTATGTGAGTAAGAAAGCGAGAAACCCTCACCATTGCACCGCAAGAGTGAGGTGTACGGGCCGCGGGCCGGAGTGGGACCCGTGTGCTGGATGCACACCAGGACATCGGGCGGAGTCTGGTCAAGATGAGGCTGGAGCTTCTGCCCTTCCTTGGCCGCCATGGCATGGGAACTTCCGGCCGGAAGCGGTGGGCCTGGTAACCCTGGGGGAATGTTAGAGTTTGGGTCGCAGTGTATCGATGTTCGGCGATGGTGATCTGGTGATCCGAGACACATCTCAGCTAAACAATCCTGGGATTATTTATCATCTTGCAAACCCTCGCCGCCGCCATTTCAACCGTATCGTCTCGACCTCCCTGCTGCCAAAAAATGGCCTGATGAGAGTCCCGGCAACCCTGGAAGGAACCGAGAAGTTGAGAGTTCTGTCCCAGAGGAGGCGGTAAGAAGACGATCCCCTCGGTGAGGTGGGCGGCGTGACCGGCGGTACCAGATCGGTTCTATGACTGGCTCTTGATTGGCAGATGGAAAACCGATCAAGAGCTCAGGGAGCTAAACCAAGGCTTAGGAGTGGGCTCGTCGAGGGGAGGATGGCCGCCAGCGACCGGCCGTCAAGGTGGGCTCTTTTTGCCACCGCGTATCCAACCCTAACCCTGTCTTCTGGTGGGCTGGCTCGGCTGGCTGGGTTTCCTGGTTATGGGAATGTTAGCATGGAGAGCCTAAACTTGAGTTGCGCTCAGGGTTCAGATTCTTTTTTGTAGCTTACACGGTACCGTCATAAAAGCAGATCAACCGAATGCAGGGCCTCTGGGTTAGGTTTCCAGAGACCGAGGTAAGGGTTAACTGGTTCCCAATGCTGTCGGTGAGCTGGGTTTATTTAGTCCGTGACAATGGAAACACCCGAGCAAGGAACTTGCTGGCCCGGTGAAAGAGAAGAAAATGAGAGTTTTGACATGAGTTCCGTGTATTTATGGACTAGTTTTTGTTAGCCCCGAGTAATCAGGAGACAGAAAGGAGAGTTGGAATGAAGATGAAGTCGTCGACTTGAAATTTGTTGTTTGGCTCAGAAATGGCAGGCCGTGCGCAATTGGACAGTGCCCCACTTCGACAAGGCTATCTGGGGTTGGTGGGGCAGTGCACGGGCCTCGGATTAATTTGACATGGGCGGTTGGCCGATTGCATTTCCCAATCTCCAATCTTCATTCCTCGACCCGATCTTTTGTTTTCGGATGAACACCACGAACTGCCAGAACCACCCCCAACAACTTGCGCCTGGTCAGTTCAGAGCTTCTCAACAGTTATTGTCGCCGACTCTCCTCGATACGCTTGTTAGAGGATCGCCTTTCTGGCATTTCAACCTCAATACGAAGGGCTGCTGCCCCGCCAAGCGACCGCGTCAGCTGCCTCCGGTTTGATCCAATGCCCCCCTGACCTCGGTCCTTTCTGGGGCCCTGGACCGTTTGAACACCATTTCCGGCAGAGGACGACGTCCTAGATCACTCCCAAGATGCTGTCGCATCTCCGCTTCCACCGACGCGCCCCGTCAAATCCTACCTCGCCGCTGCCCGACCAGACCGGGACCTGGGACCCTGCTGCGCAACGCGAGCACCCGCAGCAGCCGCGAGATGTCTCACCACTCTCTGGCCCGCGTCCACGATCGCCCACTTCCTCGCAGCAGCCCCCGACACTACCACCGATTGCCCGAGTGGCGTCTACCGCCTCCGAAACCTCTAATCCGCGCGATAAAGCTCCGCCTGCCTCGCAAGATGCTCGCCCTGCGCCAACCCGCCCGAATCGCGACGATGTTAAAAAGCCCGGATTCATTGGCGGCGTAGCCCTGCAGAACTACCGGAAGGCAGCTCAGGAATCACAGACATCCGATCATATGGCGGCCATGGCTAGTCAGGCCCCCCGAAACTCAGCGGCCTCGACCGAAGCATCTGCCGCCCCCGATCAACACCAACCTTTCTAGCCGGCCAGCGATATCCGGAATCAAGCACGGAAAATCTTCGTGGTTCTCTCTGCCGTCAGACCCAGGACCTGGAGCGCCCGTCGGGAAGCGTCCAGTAGGAACACGCCTGGCAAGCGAGCCAGCACTGCCCGTCGCCAGTGACCAGCCGAAGACGAAAAAGAGCCTGCCGTTTCTGAAGAATCCCATGTCATCTCTTTTAACACGAATGAGAACGACACACGCACCACCAGAACCTGCCCCTTCCAGCGCTGCTTACGATCCACGCATCAAGGGCACGAGGGTGCATGATTTCAGTGCACCACGACCAAAAAGGACTCCATCAGGGAATGCCGCTTCGCCTAGTACCACTGCTCCTCCCACTCTTGATGCTAGTGGCTCCCTGGATCCCGGCACATCAGTAGTCTCGAATCCCTTGGAGGCTTCGCAGGCGTCGTCAGCGGGACTGTCCCCCCATTCTGATTACAAGGCTACGTTTGGTACTGCAAATGGCGTGCACAGCTCCAACTCACCAGACGAGGCGGCCCTGGCCTCCCAAGGCCTATCCCAGGCCCAATCTATACCCAGCCTTCGCACCTCGTCCTCGGCTACCTCCAGAAATACACAGACGACACCAGTACCGCCCACTGCCGCAGGATCAGTGAGAAGCGTTGCGTCTCGTCAGCTGTCACGCTCCGGACTGTCAAGAGGAGATTCCGTTGCCTCCGCACTGCCCAGGCATATGAAGAGCACGTCTTCAAGATTCAGTTTTGACATGGTCGGCGCCGCGAACCAGGAGAAGCTCTTGGAAGAGCGCCATCGGCAGCAACAGGAGAGGAAGACGTCGGGCCCAACCAACGGCGACACTAGATTTGACGATTTTGACGAAGAATTTGACTACGACGCGATGATGGATGACGATGGCCTGGAGGAGAGGATTCCAGGAGTGAACGCAGATTATGACGAAGAAGACTTTGACGCCGCTATGGATCCAGATAACGACCAGGAGAACTTTGCTGGCTTCTCATTTCAGCGGTCAAACCCCATATCGTCCGTTGACAGCCCAAACACGCCGACGATGTTGGCAACACCACGGGACCCACACGGCAATGCTATCGGTTTCGCCATGACAATGGATACCACTCCGGAACTTGCGGCGGCGGAATCTCCGGTATTCTCGGATCCCCTTGTTTCAGGGTTGTCGACAGACACATCTGGGCTTGGCATCCAGGGGTTGGAAGAGAATGGGCTCGTAGCAAGCACAAGCTTGCAGGGACCTGTTGTTGACACCTCACGATCAGACGAGATCTACTTTGATGATGGTCTGGCCGACGAGCTGGACTTTGAGCCAGAGGGCACTTACTTCGACGAGTCGATTTTTGATATTGTCGACACGGACCAATATGGTCGGCCCATTCCGGGCGCCTTTGCGCAGGCCCAAGAGGCCATGAAAGCTGCGCAACGACAGAAACAGCAACAGTCCAAGCGCGATTCCGATATGACATCTAGCGTCTCGGAGAAATCGGGCGCAGTACACTCCACAGCACATACTTCGCTCAGTGCCGCCCTCCAGAAACCGGCCGGTATCCCAGGGAATGAAGCGCAGTCCCCGAACCAGCTGCCGGCGGAGCCCATAGCAATGATGGACATTCCGGGCCAGGAATTTGCATACCAAGCAGCCCTGGCCGAAGCTGCGCAGAAAGCGGCTGCGTCGGGCAAGTTCCGCAGGAGCTCGTCGCCTGAAGAGCCAGCCTTCACTGAAACACCAGTCGACGATCCACTGGATGGCTACGAGGACGACATCACATTCACTAACAACTTTGACGACTACGAAGACGACGGCGGTTTCACCATTGATCTCGATGACGCCGACTTTGACGACGAAGCCATCATCGCCGAAGCCAACGCCAGCGCCCTCGCCAACGACTCAGACGGTTTCTACGGCCAAGAATTCGGCTTCTACTGCGCGCCAATCCCCCCAGCCCCCCTACAGCCACCACCTCTCCCATCACTCCTCCACCTCATCCACTTCCTCCGCAGGCAACAGCGGCGTCCTCACCGCCGAAAACATCTTCCAGTACGCCAACGGCGGTTACTTCGGCCCCGCAGGTGGCGTCCTCCGCAGCAAATCCGGCCGCGTCGTCTCCCGCGAGCCCAACCTAACCCCCATCACCGAACGCTCAGAGTACTCCAACCGGAACTCGGTCATGAGCTTTTCCCTGCCCCCCGCCATCGGCAGCAACGAAGCACGCAACTCAACCTCGCTCAACTCCCCCGGACTCGCGCAACTCGCCCTCCTCCCGGACGACACGGATAACATGAGCCTGTCGGCGCTGATAAAACTCCGCTCAAAGGCTTGGGGCGGGAGTCAAGCGAGTTTGGTTAGTTCGAGAGAGGGGGGAGTCCCCGCTCGGAGAGGGCTGTGCCGCTTTTCGATGGGTCAACGTCACCGTATGGCGTTGTGCCGCCGCATTTGGCGGGGCATATGAGGATGAATTCGGGGCTGTCGATGTGGTCTTCTGAGGCGGGGGAGTGGAAGGGGAGTGGGGCGGCGAGTCCAACGGGGGTGATGGGAGTGGGGATGATGGGGTGGTGCCGCCTAGGCCGGGGAGTGCGGGCGCGGTTACTACGGGGGTGGTGTAGGGATTGGGATGGATGCGACGCTACTGCCGCAGAGGCCGCAGAGTTTGTTCTTGCCGCAGATCCCGCTAGCGGTACCATCGCCCGGGATGATGGCTGGGGGGGCGTGCTCGCCGGTGTTGGAGGGTGAGGAGGATGAACATCATCATCATCATGAGGGCCGTGGGCTGGCTCCGGCGCTGCCGTTGACGAAGAGTCCGGTGGAGATGCAGGATGGGGAGGGGTCGGCGATGGAGCAGCAGGAACGGCTGCCGCGGCGGCTGGGAGCCCATCGTCGTGTGGGCTCGGCGGATAGCGTGTCGTATATTAAGGATGAGGAGGGGGTGGAGTCGATGGTTGGTGGAGAGGAGGCGGACGTCGGAGAAAGGGGAGGTTGAGGTTTTGGGAAGGGAGGTTGTCGAAGGGGGGATGATTTGAGTTGGATGAAAAAGGGTAAGTTCAGGATACAAATCAGGTGTTGGGAACAGGGAATACCAAATGGAAGGTTGGGTAGATAATATGGGTGAACGGCGCTTGGGAAGGGCAAATCATGGTCTTGTCCACAAAGGGGCCGTGGCACATCTACGGATATACTATATACCTCGCCGGATGGCGGCTATTCTTGGACACGGCACGGGTTGGGTCTAGAGGGAATGGTCAGGGTAGACAGGGCATACCACTGGGATATTGCGGGCGACATTATGGAGTTACTTTGGATTCATGTATCTAATTTTGCTCGTGCTAACGGGCTGATACCTAATGCGGACACGCGTTGATTCTCGGGCCGTGGCCCTCTGGTAGTCCTGCCTCGGTTGCGACCCTGCCATTGTCCATCACACGATCCTCACAACGGCGTCCTCCCCTTTGTCGAGCAGCTCGTGCATCCATCCCCACAGTACCGGCCGCGGAGGACCGCCAAAGATCTCGAGCAGCCCGATCCGCTGGTAAAGATGCCCGTCCTCGTCCGGCCCCCTGTCTGCGGCAGCTGCGTCATCGGTCGCCGGGATTCGTCTTAGGACCAAGCAAAGCAACTCCTTTCTTGGTAGCTTACGGCCAATCAGCAGAATGTACACCTTCGGCTGCCCCCCGTCCTCCGTCACCAGACTTCTGCAGTCATCGTCCGCCCACAGATTCTTCAAGTATCCGCCGTCAAGAACATCCAAATCGATCGCGTTCCACGGCTGTAGGTCCTGAGGCTTATTAAACCGCAAAAGCGCAGGAATCAGCCGGCCCTTCAACACCATGTAAGTCCCGCCCTCCACGAGTTCCCCCATCAGATCTGGCCCGGCCGGCTCACACGTCACCTCGACCACCTCACACTCCGGCTGCACCCCCTGCTCCGACACAATAAACTCTACCGGCGCCCTCACCGCTGCCCAACTCCACGACGGCGCCCTCCACTTCTCCGGCCTCTTCTTCCACCTCTTCGCCCAACCCTCTCCATCCCCACCCCAGTATCCCCACCCCTCTCACCCCAACATCATACTCCTCAGTCACCTTATCCAAATGCCACAACAAATCCCCACCATCAACCCCTCCTCCCACAGTCCCGCCACATACCTCGTCCCCTCACCCTCTGCATCTGCTGCGCCATCCCCGCCACGGCAGGAAACACATCCTTCTCAAAACTCAACCTGAGTCTCGCATAATCCTCCACCAACCTCCTCCAACAAACTTGTATCTCTCCCTCTGACATCGCCCCCGACTGCCAGGTCGCGAGGGAGTAGTATCGTTTGGGGTTGGAGGAGCGGGTTAGCATGTGCGTGTACCATCCTGGCGCCCCACTGTCGACGCTGGATGGGGGGACGGTGGGGAGGGCGTACATTGGCAGGTGGAGAGAGAGAGGCATTCGAAGGAGAGCTCTTCGGGGCCAAAGTGGAGGATGCGAGGGAGAGGAAGCGTTCTTGGAGAATCCAGCCGCGGGAAAATACGGGAGGGAGGTGGAGGGGAGTGGTAGGGGAGAGCAGGCGGTGGGGTGGGTTAGGGTGTGGCGGAGGTGGATTTGTTGGGTGGGTGGTGGGGTGGTTTGGACTTGGGGGCGGGGTGAGGAGGGTGAGGACTCGTAGTCTGAGTCGGAGCGTTGGTTTAGGCTGCCTGGGATGTGCAAGATGGTGTAGGTTTTGTGGCGGGGAGGGAGGCTGGTGAATAGCCCGCCATAGGCGCCGTGGGATTTGGTCGCCGAGATAACCAGCATGGAATGCTCGTAGATGCCGGCCATGCGCGCGGCCTCACACCGCCAGTCGCGCTGGTCGTCCTGCACGATGCACAGACTGTCGATCCACAGATAGCGCACGCCCAGCTGGCGAGTGAAGGTGATGGCTTCGCGGAAGGTTTGGGGAAGGCGGTCCCAAATAATCTCGGAGCGGTGTGCGGCAAGGTTGCCCGAGAGGGTGCGAAGGAAGGGCCGGTGGCCCCAGCAGTGGCTGAGGCAGATGTAGGGCGCCTTCTCACCCTCGGCTGGCTCGTACAGCCGCACACCACTTTCACCGGCGGCTTGAACGTCCAACACGCGGCTGGGGAGATTGGATTGTGGGCGGCTGTTGCACGTAGTGTGAGATTGCTGACAATGCTGAATTTGCTGAATTGCCCAGGAGAGACTCTCGTCAGAGGACGAGGTTGGGGGGACCTCCTTGCCGATGGGAAGGTCTGGCATGTTTTCTGTCATCCAGGGGGTGTCTGGCTGCAGTGTTAGGGACACGTTTGTCTTCTTGAGGTTTGAACTTACGCTCTGACGCAAAGAAACACAGCTTGACCGGAGTGTTCAACAGCATCACCTCCAGGCTGCGCCTTGACCCGGTCAGGTTGAAGTCAATTCGCACATCCTCTACATTTTCTCTTTCCAGCCCGTTTGATTTGTCCTCGACAAACTTAAGGATGCCATCCGACAGGATGGTACAGATCTCGCACCCCGTGTACTTGGACATGGACAGCATGGTGCTTAGGCGGGCGTGAGCTGAGGCATATCCCCCAGTATATTTGGGCCGCGGATGGTCACATCCCCGGCAGCGGTTGGAACCGCCGAAACCCTGAAAAGAGATTGGCCACATGATAATTTGCTCTTTAGGAGAGATGGTTTATTGGCATCGGCGCTGAAAGTGCTCCCTTCCAAATGGAATTGTCGAATGACAAATTGGAAAAAGCTTTTCGATTGAAGGATCAAAGAAATCTTGACTTGGTGTCATGCGGGCTAAAATTAGCCCGTGGACCCCCTGAAGCCCATTAGGGGTCTGGACTCAAAAAGACTTCATAGCTGAGGTAGACTCACTGACACCTTCTAAAAGGATAACATCTCCAGTAGTTACAGTAATCCCAAAGCTTAGTTCTGTTTTTTTACGGGTATGTGCGCCAAATAAATACGAGGAGTAAGAGGTAGTAACTTCGGAAGTACTCACACACGGCTTCAAGTTACATCACTTATTTTGTACAATTATCTTTACAACGGCATGAGCGACGGTGGAGGCCTCGAGGAGCTCAGTGGTGGGAGATCTTCAATGAATAAGAGTGCAATCAGTTTAAACAAAAACCGATTCGTTATTGGTCCGTTTGTTCTCCCTGAGCTTTTGATGCCGATTCGTCCCAACTTGGTTGCACAACAGCTCGCCGTTTGGTTGAGAAAGCTCGGCCCCGGCCCTGGATGGTCGATGGAGAGCCTGCTGCAGGCTGCTCAGGCTTTCTCTTATTTTTGCTGCTACCCTGCTTTTCCTCCCAATTCAACTCGTTTTTCAGAACAAATCAGGTTTCTCACCCATGACTTGACACTAGAGTAACACTACACATCATCCCCAACAACCATGGCTTCGCCTGAGCCATCTACTCCTGGATCAAAGGCCCGACATTGAAATTGGCAAAATTGCCGAAGATCATGGGTATCTCGGGGAAAAGGTGTTGGGAAAGATGGATCTTGAAACTCGCCGACAAGTCGAGTACGCGCTTCTCGAACAGGACAAGCTGATCGGGGCATCTGTCATCACGTACGCGAAGCTACATGACTACCCAAGTTTTGAGACGCAGGGAGCAAGAGAATTGACATCTTGATAGATTGGCAAAGAACCTCTACACCACGGATGTTCGCTTCATCCTCGAGCTCCTCCAGAATGCGAACGACAACCGCTTTGTGCAGGCAAAGCAGGCCAGCCAAATTCCATACATCGCCTTCCGGTATCATCCAGATCAGATTGTCGTTGACTGTAACGAGGATGGTTTTGAGGAAGCAGACCTGCGGGCCATCTGCAGTGTCGGGAAGAGCTCAAAGCAAGGAGCGCAGGGCTACATTGGCGAAAACGGCATCGGCTTCAAATCGGTCTTCAAGGTCACTTCGAAGGTTCACATTCGATCCGGTCATTACTCTTTCCGCTTCTGCCACCGACCCAGAGATTCAAGCATGGGGATGATCTCGCCAGAGTGGGAAGACTCAAGCGAAGAGCTCACTGGGCCACTGACGAGGATGGCCCTTTTTCTCCGTGACGATGGCGACCGAGATGAAAAAGTGTCCCGGCGAAAGAACATTCTCGAGCAGCTCGACGCCCTTCAACCAGCTATGTTGCTCTTCTTGAAGAACCTGCGGCGCATCGAGATCCGCCGTTTCGATGCTTCAGGCAACAAAGTTGTGTTCATCACCAAAACCATATCCGCTGGCGAGTCGCCCAACCGAGCCGTGCTGCAGACTGAAAGATTGGACTGTGGTCAGGAAGAGCTCAAGTCATTCAGGCAGCAGTACCATGTCACCAAAAACAAAGTGAGTGGACTTACGAAAAGTGAGAATCGCACCTACACCCAAGCGGAGCAAGAAACCAAGGCCTATGAAAAGGCCGAGATTGTTCTCGCCTTTCCCACTTCGAATCAGTCAGAACCTGCCATCGACCCTCAAGAACTTTTTGCTTTCCTTCCCGTGCGACGGGTTGGCTTCAACGTACGTCCCAACTCCTAGAACAATATTGCACACTCGCTAATCACAGCGCACACAGTTTATCATCCACAGCGACTTCGTGACAAATGCCAACCGAGAAGACATTGTAACATCTTCACTTCGTAACAACGCTCTTCTCGATGGCATTGCCGCCACGTTCATCTCGGCGGTCGAGCAGATGGTTCAGCATTCTGACTTGCGATACACCTGGATAAGGTATCTACCTGATAGCGACACTGAGAAGATTGATCCCTTCTGGCGAAACCTTGTTGAGAATATCAAGGTTAAACTCCGCATTGCCAGATTTCTCCTCCCGCATTCTTCCCAAGAATTGGGATCTATGGAAACCCTCCGACGCACTGCCTCGGTCAAACCTCCACTCCTTAACAACGACAAAAACCCACTCTTTGACGATCTAAACGGGCAAGACGCCATTTACTTGTCCCTCAACTACCAGGCAAGAGACTTCCAGTTATTGGAACTATATGGGCTCCAAGTCGTCAACATCGAACAGCTCATCCGCAGGGCAAAGAGTGACCTTGCTAAGGAAAAGTCCAAAATGAGGCAATCTGATACCGACGAGGTATGGCATTCAAACGAGGAATGGCATTCACGCGCCGCCAGGGTTCTTCTTCTCCCATTACAACTCGGTTCAGCGATGCACATGAGGGCTGTAAAGTCTCTTGCACTTTTACCACTAATAGGCGGTTCCTGGGCTACTCATACTCCCAGTAAACCGTGCTACTTCCCAACAACCAAATCTGGTATCCCAATTCCCAATGACCTCGGCCTAAATCTTCTGGATCCCCCCGCCGTCAGAAACGTAAACCGAAAAGAGCTCTTCGAGGCTTGCGGGGTGACTTTCCCGCAGACTGAAGATGTTCGCTCCCTGGTGTTTGCCCGAGCCTGCACGCAATGTTCAATACTCCCAGTCTCCTACAACATTCTCTCCTACGTCTACGCTTTCTCTACCTAACGCACTCTGACAGGCATTTACCACTCGACTATGCCAAAAACTATGTCTCAATTACTGGGCAATTTGGTTCACCGTCGAGGGTTTTAAGACCCCATAATAATGATGTTTATCTCGCGGAAGGACACGCCAACAGGCTTGAAAAGATTGGAACCCCTGTGAGATTTCTAGATCCACAGTATCTAAACAGCCCTCCATCTAAAACAGAGGAGGCTGAGCCAAAGACTTTGACTTGGAAGATGTGGCTCTATAAGTTCATCGGTGTACGGGAGCATCTGAGACTGATCCATCGAGACGGATTGCGCCTCTCCGACGAGTTGGTCTACATCCGGGACAAGCTACCCAAGGAGTTTCTGAGCTTCTTCCGTTTACTCTGGCCCTATGAAGGGAATTTACTGCATTCAAAACCCATCCTACTCTATGAACTGAGAGCAGCGCAGGTCCTCTGCCAGGATGGCAATCTCTATCAACTCTTGGACACCTTTATACCGTTGCCCCGACTTAAGGAGCTCATTTCTCGTTTCTTGGACGAAGGCGAACAACTTCCATTTCTCCTCCTCCGCTCAAACCTCTCAGGTGAAAAGGACAAGCGGTGGGGGTTTTTGAACACCTTGGGATTGGGCTCGAACGAGAATTTCCAGTTTTACGAGGCCATCCTAAAGGTCATTGTGCAAGTTAACCCGGGGGGCTGTGTGAAACGCATGTCCAGGGTCATCGAGATGTACAGCGCAATCCAAAACAAACTGGATAATTACAAGGAGCCTTGTTCCTTTTTACAACTTATCAGGTATGTAATAAGAGTTTCACCCCCTAAATCTCAAAAGCCTAACCCCTCAAAACTCAGAGACCTGTTACCCATGAAATGTATCCTCATGCCCAAATTTGGCGACCAAGATCCCTGCTGGGTTTCCCCTGAACACTGTGTTGCCTTGGCGGGCCAGAGGATCTCATCAGCAGGACTCCAATCGACCGGGTCTATGCACTTACCTTCTCAAATCAGGGACTTCAATTGGATTCAGTGTTTCAGTTCTTTCGAGACGTTCTCGAGGTTCCCTCATACACATGGCATGATCTCGTGGTAGACATTTGCTTCCTGAAGGAGAAAGGCTGTGTCGATCTTAATTGCATCAAAGGAGTCAACTCAAAACTTGCAGCAAAACCCCCTGAGATAGAGAGGGTAAATATACGGTGAGACCTCTGCTTAGGATTTGTATGCCACCCGTTTGACTAGAACCAGGGAGTCTTTCGAACTCGAACCGCTCGTATTTATCCCTTCCGGCAGCCAACAAGAAAGAAGTCTGGCACAAAATATCTGGCTGCATCTGGTCCAGCGGGACCGAGATTCATTGCAAGGTCAATGCGGCACATCACTATGCTGATGTCGAGAAGTTCTTCCTCGAGTTACTCAGCGTAAATACGCTCGACATTACCATGGTATACGACGAGCTCATCAGCGCTGACACCCGGGGACTCACGCCAGAACGAGTCAAAGATCTGTTGTGGTCTCTAAACTCGCTTTTCCCCACTGATCAGCTCAGAAAAGACCAGTCCCCCAAGCGCCTCTTTCAAGATCCCGTTTTACCAGTCAGAAACTCCGGGGATGGAGTGACGCTGGCCTGATCTGACACTGTGTTCGCCATACCTGATCGAAAGAATCTCGAGGAGCTGTTCCGTCCGCAAGTCAAGATAATGGACTTTACCTTGAGTGAAGTCCACAAACTGGAGCCCCTGCTCAAATGGGGACGGCTCGAAAACCGGTTCCTCTCTGTTCTCGTGGAGGAGAAGTCCGTCTTGGATTCAGGGGAGAAGCATGCAGTGTCCGAACCCAAGTTTGACATCAAGAGCAAGGCTCACGCTTTGCTTCGGTATGTATTACCTCTTCACTATTCCAAGCTGCTGAAACGTCGAATATCCATTGACATCTCTAACCAAAGGATCGCCATACACTTCAATAGCCCTCGCATCACAGACAATGGACAGGCCTTCTACGGCCTCCTCTGCTCTTGTCAAACCTGGGAAACCACGGGTATCTCCTCTGAGCTACATTTGACGATGAATGGAGAGGTCTTCAAAGTGAAAATTGAGCACAGCGACGTCCACATTAACGAGGCCGCCGACTTACTCAAGATCTACATTCCCCACAACGAAGTGACACAGGATGTCTGCATCCAGCACGCCCTGCCACAGAAACTAGTGGAGTGGATGATGATGTTGAACCACTGCGCAGGGAATGAAGCAATATATTCAGCACCAAATATCACCACCAGTATGGAACTCAAAGGGTTGTTCAGGTGTTCTTGATGTTGATTGAGGGAAAAGACTCTCCTCCTGGCTATGACACGCAGATAAAAGTGAGGGGTAGATATGCACCAACTCAGCGGTAGCTTGATGCACCCTGCGGTTCGACAGATGACAACCCCGGAAAGCCCCAGCAACAAGAAGGCCGTTTCTGTTGACGTTCGAGCTGTGGGGATTGTCAAGGGGTTGCTCAATGCCAGGATACGGTCTGTTGCTAAGATACTCGACAGAGAGGGCATCATCGAAGTCGACGTTCCCAACATGGATCTGGAGACTGACAAGGGTGCTTCATTGCCTAAGGAGATTGTGGTGTCCTCAGGCTCTGATCTTCCAGGACGCTCTTGGGAGTTACATGAAGTCGGAGAACACCTCAATTTGCAGGGCTTTAACTTGACATACTCCCCGCAATCCACATCTTGCCCTGCGGGTGTCATACAAAGAAGTCTCGGTTCAGAAGTACCGAGATTTCTTGAGTCACATCATTGCAGCAGCCCGAGTAGTCCCATTTCGAAGTAGCCAGGGAGGCAGCTTAAAAATCTCTCATGCCTTGCCCAAGTTTTCAAAATATTAAGCCTGGCCAGGCTTCGATACCTCTCTATTCAATGGCGTGGCCGAAGAAGACCGCAACGTCAGAGTCGGCGCTGCTGGCGAGTAATTTGTAAGTTTCTGACTCTCTCTCAGCGAAATTCCTCAAAGCACTTACTGACATGAAAGGTACCAGGTCTTCGAACTTCTCTCCTCTCTCACCCCAGAACTCCCGACCTTTTCCCGCCAAAACTGGCGCAGCACCATCAGGCGGCGCGTCACTGCCTATGCTGACTACGCAGACATGGCTTCGTGGTACGGCGCCGAGACAGCAGACTTGGAGTACCAGGCACATCGGGCGTGCTTACATCCATCCTCATTTCCAAGGGGCATCTGCCCTCAGCCCGCTGGCAGGGAAAAACACCCAACTACTACATTGAGGTCAAGGCGAGCACCTTGGACTGTAACACCCAATTCTTTGTCACCCAATTCTTTGTGAGCGGGTATCAGTACCAGAAGGTGAGCAAATACTCAGCAACAACCCGATGTCTCCTCATGCAGGCGAGAGCGTTCCAAGAGGGTTGCTAACTGCCCTGTCGCAGATGAAGGAAGTTACACTGAAAGACGACACCGCCTACATCATCTTCCGAGTTTACAACATGTACACGCGGGATATCAATGTCAGGCTTTACATGGATCCCACCCAGCTTGAGCAAGAGGGGAAGCTTCGATTTTGGACGGATGAGTACAAGGTCACGAGGGTGTAAGTGGATTAGTCGGCTTCTAGCTCTTGCGTTTACAGACCGATTGGGGGGGTTCCAGAGCGTTGTCGTGCTGAGCTTGTAGCATGTGCCTGACTTCTTGGTGGGAAGCGGATGAGGTGCGGGGATGAATGATTTATTAGTGATGGCGTTCTAGTTCTGAAGTCTAAACGAAGTTTTGAAGTTTGGGACTTGACATGAGTGAGGTTTTGAGGAAATCAGAACTTGAGTTGTCTTATAACGTTAACTAGTAAACTACAAATGGTCTAAATAAACTATCAATAAAACTGTAAAGTAACTCAAGACACTCAAAAGTCACAGAAGGAGCAAAGCCAAAGAGACCCAAACCAAGAGCAAAGCAAAACCTTTAAGCAAAAAAGAAAAACAACCCCACCCTCCCTTCCCCACAACCGGCTAGGCCAACGCCCGGTGCAGCTCAGCCTTCCACTCCTTCACCCTCCCGTCAACCTTTTGAAGCTGAGCTTCCTCCTCAGCTGTCACCCGGCGCCCCAGCCGCCTCATCTCCTTGACCCAGCGCAGGGTCTCCTCAATCTGCTGCTGAATCGCAGCCGGACCCGTAGCCACCGCCTGGCCTCCCAGCGCAGTCCACCCACCCCTGCGCTGGGCCTGCCCCTCCACTCCCACCATCCCGCAAGGCCACCACCCCCCTGTGCCTCCCGGGCCCGCGCCTCCTCCACACCCTTTCTGGCCCTCTCCTGAACCTCCCGCACCCTCTCCTTGTCTGCCGCCTTCTGCGCGGCCTCCCTCCGCGCCCGCCCTCCTCGGTGGCCCTCTTGGCCCTCTCCTGAACCTCTCGGGCCTTCTCCGCCCCCTCTGCCTCCCGCGCCTCTCGCTCCTTCTCCGCCGCCACCGACCTCTTTGCGGCCTGCTGGGCCCTCCGCTCGGCAACGCGGGCGTTTTTCTCCTTGTGCCAGATTTTATCGGCGGCCCGCGCCGCCTTCACTCTAGCCTGGGACTCAGCCAAAACTTTGAATGTTGTTAGTGGGTGCTTGAGAAAGACGCAAGATTGTGTAAGACAAAAGCAGCAGAGCGTTGTGACAGTGTGAAAGGGGAAGGGAGTGGGGTGAAGCAAACTGAGTAAAAACAGCAGCAAAGTATTGCAGCATAAAAATGGAAAAGGGAAACGTAAAGACATGACAAGCAGGGTTAAAACAGGGAATGGAAATATAACAAGGCAAAACAGCAGCAAGGCATTGCATGAAGTGGCAAAAGGGATAAAGCAGTTACTCAACAAGCAGTTTGCCCGAGCGCTGATCTATGACAAACGTGAAAACAGGACGTAAAGCATCAAAGCAAATACAATAGTGAGGTGCTGACAACTTAAAGCATAGACGAGCAAAGCCGAAAAGGTGTAAAAACAATAGGTAGTAAGGTAGACAATGACGAAAAGGAAACGAAGGCGAACTGCCCCTGATGAGACATTGCAACAGGAGACAATCACAAACACAAGAGCAAACGATGAACTCACACAGCACAAACAGCAAACCGCAAAGACAAACCCAAAAAGACTTAGTGACTTACACTCCTCTGCCCTCTTCAAACACAACCCCACCTCCTCCACGTACTCTTCCGCCTCGTCAACCGCCCTCCCCAGCCTCTCCTCGTCCGCAGCACACTCCGCCACCCGCAACCGGGCCTTGGCCTCCGCCACGTTTTCCCGCCCGCGCGCCTGGCGCTTCCCGAACTCGCGTATGCGAGCCTCGGCCCACTCCACGTTTTCCCGGGCGCCGTCCATCCGCTCCCACAGTGCGCACGGGGTGCATGGGAACATCGCCAATTTGCGGCAGCGCCCGTGGCAAAGCTGGATGGTCTCGGGGACTCGTGGCGCGAGGCGGGCGGGAGTCGGGCGGCGTGGGGCCGCCGGTGGTGGCGCGGGGTGGGGCCGAGGCGCCGCCTTGGGCGGGCGGGCTGGCGGTAGTGATGGGGCCGCGCGGGCCCGAGATGGGGGCAAGGACGGAAGACATGTTGGGTTTTGTTCTGTCATGGCTGGGTAAGTCTTGTGATGTGTAGGTGAAAAGTCAAGTTTCTTACTCAAAAACTTGAAGACTTGCTTCAAGACGTGGTGCCAAAGCAAGGATGGTGTTCTCACCTGTTGAAATTAGCAACTACTTAAGTTCAAGTGCGAAAGGGTTGACGAACAAATGTGTGTGATGGGGCGAGTGGAAGTGTATGTTTTTATCACCTGTTTAAAGTCAGCAACCACTTTAGTCCAAATGTAGGTAGAAGGTTAATCGAACCACTCTGAGTGGTGATACGGATATAAGCGTAGGTGTAGGTGTGAGGGTGGGTGTGGTTTTGGGTGTAATCGTGGCTTTGTAGGTAAGTGTAGGAGAAATTGTAAATGTAGATGTGTGAGTAAGTGTAGGTGTAGATGTAAATGTATGTGTGGATGTGGGTGCAAGTGCAAGTCTCGGAAAAGTGTCTGATAATCGGATCCTTGATGAAATTTGGAGAAAAGAGAGACCCCAAGGGCATCCAGCAGATTGAGCAAGACTATATAGGCTCTGACTACGACCCCGTGCACAGCACTGCCATCATCAACGACACTTGAGAAGACATGGAAAAGCGTCAACACTTACGCCTTCATAACATCCAATTGAGTGACTTTCGGCCATTTATGGAGCCGACGTCCAAGAGCAACTCCTCTGTACGTTTCAACAACACCAAAGCAAGGACTGCGTCGGGTATTTGCGGGCCCAGGATCTGAGAGCAATTCCAAGCTACGTCTCAGCAGCATCAAAGCAAGGACCGCGTCGGGCATCTACGGGGCCGATGTCGTGGAAGCGGCGATGGCACGACCGTGGAGACCAAACAGTGGATGAAAGCTTGATGTACCACTCCTCATGCAAAATTCTTGCTCAGACAGACAAAGAAAAGAAATCTGACTCGTCATCGCTATGATAGCACAACCACAGCCAACCCTCAGCAGGCACCCCAACAATGAAGTGACAAGGCTCGAGGTAAATGTCGAATTTAGTCAGGCCACCTGAGTACTGTCTTAGTCATGAGATTGCCATGGAAAGAATGGAACCAGTTTAGTGACAGCATTGTGACGATGATAGCAAGCGTGGGAATGAGGGCTCGGCAGAGTGTGTAGGCGTTGGGAACCCCCTTAATGTTGGTGGAAGGGAGGGTACAGATTGGAAAAAGGGGGTGGAAAGAGGGGGTGAGAAGAGCTGAAATTGGAGAAAACTTGACAGTCTTGATAATGCTCATGATAGAAAGCTTTGTTCAAATTGAGTTTGTAACTAAGACCCTGGACACTGGTCGGTTGAGCCAAGACTGGCTTATGTTGACTTCAAAGAAGTACAGGTGAGAGGGAAGTGTGATGCTGTCTCAGGTGTCTACCAGTGTACCATTTCTTTGGAGAATAAAATATTTCCATAAATTGGTAACTATTGCCAACATGCTAGTTTTGGCCCTCCCAGGCCGAGCCAAGCCCTAACAGATGCTGCGTGTTATGACAGGTTCGGCGACGAAGGCCTAATCATCATTATCTTTTGGTACAACGAGTCAAGTTCCGCTTGGTCCACGGGTTTCCCCTGAAAATTTGGGTTATGAACAAGCATCGTTACCACCCACTCTTCGTGCAGTTCTGGTCAATTTATATTTGCCTTGACCCTATGTAACCAGTTGTCGCCCAGCGGTTTTCCCCGCCCATAGCAATCTCGAAAGACGTTAAACAGCATTGAGGTTCACGGAGCATACCACCATTTGTTTTCGAGGTGGCACGGATTGGTAACGGGCATGCGGTATTGTCTGATGCTGATGCTTGTTCCAAGGGGAGTCTATCAGGGAGGTAAACTGGGCGAATGTCGGGGGGAAGATGGTCCGAAGACCAGCAACCAGCTCAGGATGCAAGAACAGACCTCGGCACTGCGAGTAGATTAGCCGAAGTACCGGGCTAGATGTTGAAGGGTGCTGAACTTGTTGCAAGAGTTCCTTGACCTTCCACACCTGCTGACCGCCCCACCTGCCTTTGTTGCCTGCAACAACCACCAGTTTTCCCACCTCAACACCAACAAGTAATACATCACCAATTCTGCCCTACTTGCCTGCGTTCCACGCGACAGAACTTACGTCTGTCCCAGATGGACCGCGGTCAAAAAGGACCACATCACCAAAGATCTTGGCTTCAGCCCAGTACCTAACAATATCAGCAACTCCATTTGGGCACTGATGGATGTTTTGATACAATTGATGGAAGAAGATAATTAGGCCAGCATAACTGCCGAGTAATGGTTTGTCACGCCACTGCTCGTACAGAGTCTTCAAGGTTGAAAGGAGACATGCTCAAGCACAGGGTGGCCGTGGCTGGTCTGGCGGTTGTGGAACTCAAGATACGAGTCGGCCGTGGGAAGGCCATCCAAAATCTCCGAATACGTGGTCTCAGTAACCTCGGTCGAGAGAAGGGGACAACAGGCGGGAATTTGGTGCTGCTTTTTCGAAAAATGCGAAAGGAGAGGAACAAATTTGCGAGCAGACCTTCGCTTCGTTCCTGATGAGCCGCCACCACGCGCAAGCTTCACGTCACACAAGATCCATCATTCATGCGAACCACACCAGGGGAGACGTCGTGCATGAACCCCAATCCTCCGATTCCCCCCAACGTCGAGGCGACCTGGGCTTCGCAACGGCCGAAGTTGAAAACACCGGCGCCGGCCTAATTGGGTCCGCTTGACAACGCTATCAAATAGCGATGTGTGGTTTAGCGTGAGGATGGGATGTTCTTCATCGTTTGTGCGCCAGTATAACTCGAAAAAAGAGGCTTTGGTTGGCAACCCATCAAGTATTTGCGAGTACGTGAAGCCGGCCACCTTGTTTGCCAAAGTTTACAAAGGGCTTGTTTGACTGCCTCGAGATGTTCAAATGCAAGATTCGTAAGGACTTTTGGGTTGTTGTCGCCCATGATGAGTTTCCGGGTTGTTGAAGGGTCCTTGAAGAGGAGAAGTTGTATTAATGGCGATGAAGGTCTGATCCAACCACCTCACAGGCTCTTTCTCCAACAATATATGGTTAGGGTTGGGGTTAAGGTGCATGTGAGGGGTCACCGTCCCCAATACGTATTACATTCCAGCAGAGACGCCTTAAGAATTTGAGACACAGTTGGGGATCACAGCTTGAACATCCATCCTCGATCTCAATCTCGCAGGCCATCATTGGTTTACGCCAAGTCATCCACGTTGACTTCATCTACCGTATCCCAGCTCCAACATGGCACATTACCTCCCCGCCTTCATCAACCTCCTCCTCTCCCACTTCTCTCCTGAGTCCCACCCCCTGCACGCCGTCTTCCTTCTCCACGGCATCATGTCCTCGGCTTCCGAAGCCAACTACGACCTTTCCCTATCCGTCAACGTCGAGTCCATCTGCGCTCTCGCCACCGCACTGCGTCAAACCCACCCGGGGGTCCGCGTCATCTACGCCTCTTCCCTCGCCGTCTACGGCGCGCCCTTCCCCAATCCTCCAGGGTGTAAAATCCCGGAATCCTGGCTTCCCACGCCGCAAAGCACCTACGGCGCGCACAAACTCATGGTCGAGACCTACCTCACCGAAATGCACCGACGCGGCTTCCTAGACGTCTTCATCGTGCGCTTCCCCACCATCGCCATCCGCCCTGGATCCCCGACAGGGGCAGCGAGCAGTTTCTGGAGCGGTATCATCCGCGAGCCAATGAACGGGCAAGAATGCGTCGTTCCGGTGGTAGATAGAAGCCTGCGGACGTTCGTGGCGAGTCCGAGGACGGTGGGGGAGAACTTGGTGAAGGTGTTGGGGTGGGAGACAGGGGTTTTGCCGGGGTGGAGGAGGGCGTTGATGTTTCCCAGGGTGGCGGTGAGTGTGCAGGAGATGAGGGATGCTCTGGAGAGGTATGGGGGAGGGCAGGGTGGGGTTGGTGGGAGGAGGTGAGGGATGAGAGGGTGGAGAGGATCGTGAGGAGTTGGGGGAGGATTTTGAGGTTGAGACGGCGGTGGGGTTAGGGTTGGTGAGGGATGAGGAGGGGGCGGATGGAATTGTGAGGGAGTATGTGCAGGGGTTGAGAAAAGAATATTAGGTCCGTGGTTCAGGGGCTGTGTATTGTTGGTTTATTGTTGACAGCCAGGTTGATGTTAAGTTGATTCTGTGCTCACAGTGGAGGGTGGGAAGGGATGGAGCAGATTCTCTGACAGAGTGAAAAGCTGGGCTCAAGCATTATAGTGTTCAAGCAAGGGATGCCAATGTATCACCAAGGAACACTGAGCCTTCGTCAACTATGGACAAGAAGCGAAGAAATATGCACAGAACACCAACCTCCAGCCGCCCCTGGGCCGCAATAAAGTTTCTACAGGCATTGCGAGTACCAGGCATTGACATACTTGCAAGTGTACGGCGCGGTGCACGTCTTGCAGCCAGTGAAGTTGATACCATCGCACTGCGACCACTGCGCGACGGGGGTACAGCCGGGGCTGCTCGAGCTGGTGGAGGCCGGGGGCGCCTGGCTGGTAGAAGTTGACTCGACCTTGGTCGTGGTCATCGAAACCGTGGTGGTGGACGTGATGAGCGTGGTCGAGATCACGGGGGTTTTGGTGGTAGTACTAACAGCACTACTGCTGCCGCCACCAGGAGGAGACCCTGAGACTGTTAGCCACCTGTCCAACACAGCCTCTGAGTTGACTCACCCGGACCAGCAACCGATGTCGTCAGCTCACCACTCTCAATATAAACACCAGACCAGTAATAATCCTCATCACTATCAGGATACCCATCGCGCGGCAGCTCCAGCACACCCACATGCCAATCAGCCCCATTACTGCTCGTACTCGCGCTCACGGGAGCAACCTTCAGCGTCAACGGATCCCCACCCGTCGAATGCCAAAAGCCAACGGTATTCGCCCCAAAGTCGATCTCATACGCAACATTATGCCACACCCCCGCCTCCCACTCAACACTCCACTTGGTCTGACCCCCAACACACCACCGCAGCAGGGTGTCAGACACGCCCGGAGCGCCCGACAACCAGCCGGCCTTGAGCTCGGTGAAGTGGCTCTCGAAGAAGGCGATCTGGTGCTCGCGCGTGGTGGCGGGAGGGTTGGTGTCCTTGCGCATCAGCGAGAAGTGGTAGTAGACTTTGCCTTTGTTGATGGCGGCGGTAGTTTGGGGGATGAGCTCGGTGCGGCGCATCGTCTGGCCGTTCCAGTAGGCTGTGTTGTCGAGGGTGATTTTGGCGCCTTGGTTGGAGCCGGTGTCGGCTGGGTTTTTGTATGAGGGGGATAGGTTGACGTAGGCGGTTACGGCGGAGGGACCATGGATATAGTACTGGTAGGGGCCGACTTGGTTTGCCCAAGACCACTTGTTGAGGTCGGTTGAGGAGGTGAGGTCGTTGAAACGGCCATCCCAGAGGATGGTGCCCGCCGAGGCGGAGAGGGCGTTGGTGAGGATGCTGAGGATTGAGAGCTTCATCGTGGCGATGGGAGCCTGGGGACCTGGAGCAAGGAAGACTGGGGAGATCGAGCAAAGCCAAGCCGTCAAGGCAACTTGGCCTCTTATGAACAGGGGCTCAACAACACACCCTCAAGTGACACCCTCAATCCCCCACTGCGTCTTTTATCCCGGATCCTGGACATCATCCTCCCGCTCTCGCGCCACGGCTCCGAGTGTCTGACCAAGGAAAGGTAGGAAACAACAGAAATGCCGCTTTTGGGCTGTGCGAATACGACATAGACGCCATATTTAGGCATTCAAGCGTCAAGCACCGCGATAGCGGCCCGGTGGTAAAAAGCGCTGCGCTGGCGTTTCAGGATTCAGAGTCGCAATCCCACGGAGGCAGTTGTGGATTGTCCCTTTCGGTCGTTGTTTGAGGTTTCAGCGGGTGTTGTGGTGGGGCTGCTCGGCAAGAATCCCGAAAGGCCAAGGTGTCTCGGAACCAATCAGAGCACAACGCTGGACGAGTTCGTACGGATACGGAATACATAGTAGAGAAGCTGGGGCGGGACAAGGTTGCTTTCTTTCTCCTCGCTTCTCTATGTTTGTCTAGGTAGTCTTAATGAAGTTTGTCAGATATGTCTAACACATACGACCATAGGTGGTAGAAAACTCGGGATCCCGTCCGCTCTCCCATAGATAAGCTACCAACCGCTAGACTAGTAGTTGGGTCGGTGACGACCAGCGAATCCCTGGTGTTGTATGTTTTTTGCTTGCGTTTTGAAGCATCACGGGTCTTGGCGTTTTGCTTCACGCTACCCGTTAGTTCTAGGGGGATGACTGAGAATTGCAATTGTAAGTTGAGGCAAAAAGGATGATCGGAAGTTGGAATCTGGAAACTCCCAATGACAAGATAGCAGGCCCAGGAGTCGCCACGTTAGACACACACGAAACCTGTAGCAACTTCGTGTAGACAGTAGACACAAGCAGGATGCATAGAAATATCCAATTTTATACATCCCCTTCTCGACACCATATGGTGCGGACCCTTAGCAGCGAGCTATGCACATCAACGCCCATAACCACCGGCCGAACCAGACAGATCGCTAAAACAAAACAAACACACACAATAAAACACCCCTTAGAATAACCCATCCGAGGCGACCGACCAGCCCTAGGCTCCCTCCTATCCTTCCTCCCATTCACACGATAATCCCCCCCACACATCCCCAATCGAGCTGTAGTGGTAGGTATCTACCAAAGCTTAACCTTCTGCATACTCCCCTCCTCCTGGAGCGCCTTATGCAAATCAAACGAGTTAAACAGCAAATGCGGCTCATGGCCCATGCCCTTGCGCAGACACTCAAACTCGGCCTTCTCAAAGTACGCCTTGAGAATCGGCTTGTACACATCATGCGCGCACTTATCAATAATCACGCGGGCCCTCTCGCGGGGGCTCAAACCACGCACATCGGCCAGGCCATTCTCGGTCACGATAATGTCCAGGTCGTGCTCCGTCTGGTCGACGTGCGTGCACATGGGCACGATGCAGCTGACGCCATGGGGGTCCGTCTTGGAGGGGCGGGTGGAGGGCGTGTGCATGATGGAGTACTTTGCGGAGCGGAGGAAGTCGGCGGATCCGCCGAGCCCGTTGAGCATGCGGCTGCCCATGACGCAGGTTGAGTTGGCGTGGGCGTAGATGTCGACCTCGACGGGGGTGTTCATGCCGATGACGCCGAGGCGGCGGATGATCTCGGGCGAGTTGGAGACCTGCTGCGAGCGGAGCAGGAGCTTGTTGTGGTACGAGTCGAGGTTCTTGTAGAAGCGCTCAAAGCCGGCCGGGGAGAAGCGCACCGAGGTGGCGGTGGCGAAGTCCAGGCGGCCCGAGTCGAACAGGTCGAGGAAGGTGTCTTGGATGACTTCGGTCCAGACCTTGAGGTTGCGGAAGTTGGAGTTGTCCAACCCGCCGATGACGGCGTTGGCGATGTTGCCGATGCCGGACTGCAAGGGCAGCAGGTTGGCCGGGAGGCGGCCGTGCTTGACCTCGTGCTCAAAGAACTCGATCAGGTGGCCGGCGATCATCTTGGAGTTCTCATCCTCGGGAGCGTTGGGGAGGGTCTGGTCCTGGTAGTCGGACTCGATGATGCCGACAACCTTCTCGGGGTCAATGGGGATCGAGGTGGTGCCGATGCGGTCCTCGACGTCGGTGATCAGGTACGGCTTGCGGCGGGGGGGCAGGTCGGTCATGGTGATATCGTGCAGGCCGTCGAAGTCGGGCAGCGACGTGTTGACCTCGATAATAACCTGGGCGGTCAGCGTTTGTCTGGCTGGTCGGTTCCAAAACTTTGGCCTCAACATACCTTGTCAGCCATCTGAATCAACTCGGGCGTGGCACCGACAGAGGCGCCGGGAACGATGCTGCCATCCTCCTTGATCTTGGTCGCCTCCACGACAACCACATCGAGCTTGTTGTGCGGCCTGTCCTTGGTGTAGTAGCCCTGTTTCTTGTCAACACACGGCCCAATCTCGTCTGCAAGCGGGGGAGTCCTACGTAGACCAGGTCCACGGGGAACATGGACAAATGCTTGTCAAAGAACTTGATGCGGCCCTCGTTGATGCCCTTGGCGATGTTCTTGCCGACCTGATGGGGTGACCGCCTCTCGATCATGTCCAGACCCGCCCAGCGGTTCTCCGTCTCAGCGCCCGAGGACGCGCCCACGAACAGGCTGTAGCGCAGCTTGCCCTGGAGGTTGTTCTTCTCGACGTGGTCGGCGAGGATGGTGGGGGTCTTCCTGTTGCGCGGGGTCAGCAATTGGCCTCTGCGACAGGAGAATTCACACTCAGGAGGCCGTACTTGGGGTAGCCGACGCCGGTGAAGCCGGACCAGCCGATGTAGGAGCCGTTGGGGAAGTGCTGGAGGAGCTCCTCGGGGTGGCACAGCTTCTTCAGCATGGAGGGGCGCTGGATGCGCGCCTTGAGCGCCGCCGATGCAATTGGTGACGCCATCTTTTCGAACAATTACTGTCTGGAGGAGGAAATCTGGTTTGGAGCGGAGGAAGGGAAAAAAAGGCGCGTCGCGAGGAGGGGAGAGCAAAGAAAGGAACAGAGAGAGTGGAGAGGGGGGAGCAGAGCAGCAGTCTGGGGCTGGCGGTCCGTCCTTCGTACGATGGAGAGAGAACAAAACTGAGAGAATTAGAAAAGTGTGCCGAGCATCTCGAGAAAAATGGCCAGTCCTCACGCGGGCGGCATCAGCCACTTAAATTTGGTAATTTGTTGAGTTGGGCTGGTGGGCGGCATCATGACTGCAGGCCATCCCCGGTTCCAGACCTCGCTCCCCCGGCGGTTCCCCCGTCAGCCCATCATGGGTGCTCATGGGGGCGCGGCAGGCACGGCAGCCCTTGCCCCACCCCGCAAAGCATCCACCGAGATGCGTCGATTTGTCCATCGAAGGTGGTCAGGCGGTTCCATGTCAATGGAGAAAGAAGGCGGATTCGGTGGAAGCGCCGCGGCGAGGAGGTGCCCTGGAGTATTTTATCCTCGGCACCCCCAGCTCGTGCTGCCCGTCGTGGGCCCTGGATGCTCACCATCTCGCGCCATGTCGACGTGAGAAGAGATGCAAAACCGGTGATGTCATAAGATGTTGCGGCCCAGCTGTGCCCAATCAGACGTACCCCAGGTCCGGACCCCTGGTGGCGGCGCAAACTCGGGCTTGAGTGGGACCCGCTCAGGGGCCCCATTGAAGCTCCGTTCAGCCGTCGCGGCATCAAGAGGGGCCATTAAGCTCGGCTATTGCTGACTCGGCGCAGTGGAGGTGCTTCCGTTCGTCCAACGCGGTGTGGCTCGCCGTGGCTGGAGACGGTTTCAGCAGTTTTCGACACCATTGTCACAGTTCTTCTTCAAGTCTGTGTCGATGTTTGACAAGATGGCGAGAGGGGGTTTCGAGGAGGACGGTGGCGACGGTGGTGTTTCCCATAGCACCCGACAGCAATCGAGTCCGGCGTTTTGGAACCGTGGCCAGGGCGACATAGTCCCGCTGCGCCGGTTCGGCCGGAACTCGCTCGCCATCTCGGCCCCGGTTGGCAGGGCTGACCTCGCGAGACGCCACCCCACATCCCCGGGACCATGCGGGATGGAATGCGGCGGCCCCGGCTGGGGAAGTTGGGCGATCGGCAGCAGCCCCGGGCCGGGGCAGGGATAGTTCGTCGCCGGCAGCCGGCAGCCGGCGGGGGCTAACGCGGCATCCGGGGGCGCGCTCGCGTGCCGAGACTTCCCCACTCGGCGCGGGCTCGGCGTAGGCTCGGCGTCGGGCCTAGGCAGGTCCACGAGCGGGCGGGCCGGGCTGCGTCTTGGGTTGGTTGCCTGAGGAACATGCGGGTGGTGTTTAAGGGTCCTGGTGCCCCTCCATCTTGTGGCTGGTCTCCATCCATCCGCCCGACGTCGTGGTTGCAACCCAGATCTGCTGCTGGTCCTGCCGCACATCGCCATCCTTTCTTTCGCCTCGTGTTGGAAGGTCGCACTGAAGCTATCGATTCTCAGATTTCCGGAGGTTGCGGAATAGTACTTTGGTTGAAAGAGCCGAGTTGTTGCTTTGGAGGATCTGGAAGATGTTGTGGACAACAACCCGGATTGTCTTGGCACAACTTGAGGTCTCTTCTGCAAGCAACATGAAGCCCGACACTATGGTTGATGGATACCGAGACGGCCCAGGTCAGTGTGAGGGAGCCCCACTACACGTGGAAGAACAGCAATCGCTCCCAAGTCAAGTGAGCCAAGTGGTGAGCCTCCCTGTCCGTCCTGCCATGCATGAGTTCCGGGTTGGGACGGTTGGGCCAGATGTAACCTGGCCCCTGTCGCGCATTTCTCACGAGACGGACGCGGGCGGCCTGAACCGCGAAATGGGAGATGGCAGATGGCCTTGGATCGTTCTCCTGAAACACACGTCTGTGTGCGAACTTCCAGGTTGGGAGCTAGCTGTCGTCGAGGGGTTCCCTCAGGTGCAACCCGGAGATGAGCGGACGAAACAAAACAGCCAAGGGCTCACCTTCAGCTCCAAGTCATGCACGGCTTGACTGGCCTCCCAATATCAAATTTCTGCGCTTCGCGAACAGTTTGCAACCGTCATGCAGTTTTCCTGCAGGATCGATCATCGATCATCTCGCCCTCAGAGAACAAACGCGACACGACCGTCGAGCCGTGTAACATAACATGGCGGCAGGTGACCTGGTAACCGGGTGCGCGCTTGCAGACGGGGGCCATGTTCGAGAAGCGAATCGAGATACGAAAACAGCGGCCAGACGACGCCCAGACGACTGACGAGGCTCTGGAAGCGAGGGGCATGAGCTGACCGACGACGGCCAACAGCCACCAGCGACTCTTCTTCTCGAGCTGGGCGGAAATCCCAGGACCAGCGTGACACATGACTGGCCGCGGTGAGATCGTCTGGTTGCAAGAGGCCTTCATGTGGCACTTTATTGAGAGAAACGTTACATGACGCGTGAGGGTCTCCCCCCGGTCGTTTTCTCCGCACCAAAAAATGTCTTGGCCAGGGCAGGTGGAGAATCTGGCTCGAGCTCCAGGTCCACCCCCCGGCGAGCTCCTTCCTAAACTGATTGTCGAGCGCCCTTCCGCCCAATCAGGATTGATTTCTGTCTTCAGTCAGGCCCCCACCTCGGCACCGGCTGGCAAGCAGCGGTCGGGAAGGAACGATCTTCGCCAATCAACAGCATGCCTTCCATCTCCAACTCCCTTTTGACATTCGGTCCGGTGCCATCGTTTATCGTGAGCAACGATCTCTTGAGAGCAATGGGGCCTGATGTCTCTTTTTTGGCGGCCAATTGCTGGGCAGGCGGTAATCGCCCGCAATCAATGTGGATCTGTGAACTGGAAACTGGAAGCCGCGAAGAGGAATTCGCTTTCCCAGCGCGAGCTAGGTGCTGCCTGGCAACATGCCATCATGAGGGGAAGCGGGAGGGAGCAACGAGCAAGGACCCCTCACCACAGTCACAACACCCCAAATGTTTCTTTCGCGTCACAAACTCGTCAACGCCACTTTTCCGTTCTTCCTTCATCCTCCACGTGTGACCCGAGACTCACAGTGCGAGTGTCACGTTAGCCTCGACTCTCGAGGAATCGCTTGAGATCCCTTCACGACAAGTTCAGCTCGCGCGGCGCAGGACAGCGATCTGGAACCAGCAACCCAGCACATGCCAAAGTACCTCCCGTCACGGATTCCCAATCATCCCACTTAGCCCATTGCTACGTTTGGAGCTTGCTGTCCGCTGCAGCGTTGCATCCGCCCTGCAATCGCGGCCTGCACGGTTTCCTCAGCGTTCCCTGCGGCCCAGCCAACGCCAATCTCGAGACGCAGCACCGCTCCTCAACCCCAGACAGCCTACTTTTAGCGTCCTGCATTCCATCCTCCCCGGTCCGTCCAGCCAAGCCTTAACCGTGCGGAACCAAAAGCTTGCAAGGTTGCAAGCTTGCAGGGGCTCCGGCACCTGTGTCTTACACATTTATTACCTTCCGTTGATCGCCCTCGGCATCCTCTCTCATCTCCTCCTCCCGCACACCTCTCCTCCTCCGACCCCACGAGTTTCAGACCTCGACTGTCGGCCACCCCCGCGAAACTTGTCGCCGATTCCGAACCAGCCACATCCGATTTCGACCTCGACTCCAACAATGGCGGACGAGAAGCGCGGTCCCTCTACGGAGGCGCCCGAGCTCACTGCTCACAGTCACCACGACGGCCCAGTTCAGCGGCCCGCCGGATGGATGTACAAGAGCTTCCGGCTTGGAGGGAAGGAGCTGTGGTACGCGTCGCCAATTATCCAGCTGCTCATGGTCGCCATGGTGTGCTTCCTGTGCCCGGGCATGTTCAACGCTCTCGGTGGTCTTGGCGGCGGTGGACAGGTCGATGCGACGGCCTCGAATGACGCCAACACTGCCCTGTACTCGACCTTTGCCGTCGTCGGTTTCTTCTCCGGTACCATCGCCAACAAGCTCGGTGTCAAGGCTGCGATGTCCTTTGGCGGCATCGGCTACTGCCTCTACGCCGCCAGCTTCCTCTCGTACAACCACAACCGCAACCACGGCTTTGTCGTCTTCGCCGGCGCCTTTCTCGGTGTCTGCGCCGGCCTGCTGTGGACCGGCCAGGGCACCATCATGATGAGCTACCCGCCCGAGGACAAGAAGGGCCGCTACATCTCGTACTTCTGGATCATCTTCAACATGGGCGCTGTCATCGGCTCCCTCGTGCCCCTCGGCCAGAACATCAACGCGACCGGCAGCACCGACGTTACCGACGGCACCTACATTGGTTTCATCGTGCTGATGCTTTTGGGCGCCATTCTCGCCCTCTTCCTGTGCAATGCTGATCGCGTCCGCCGCGAGGACGGCAGCAAGGTCATCCTGATGAAGAACCCAAGCTGGAAAACCGAGTTCCAGGGCCTCTTTGAGACCATCACCAAGTCCCCCTGGGTTGTCCTGCTGTTCCCCATGTTCTTCGCCTCCAACGTCTTCTACACCTACCAGGTCAACGACATGAACGGCGCCCACTTCAACACCCGCACCCGCGCCCTCAACGGCCTGCTCTACTGGGTGGCCCAGATCATTGGAGCCATCATATTTGGCTACGCTCTGGACTTTCCTCGCCTTCGCCGCTCTGTTCGTGCCAAGGCGAGCTTCATTGTGCTCTTCGTGCTGACCATTGGCATCTGGGGCGGCGGTTATGCCTGGGAGAAGGACCAAGCTCCGCGCGAGGTTGTCGAGGACAAGACGGTCGAGTACAAGCGTGTTGATTGGTTGGACGGCGGCAAGAAGTTCCTCGGCCCCATGTTCCTGTACTTTTTCTACGGCCTCTACGACGCTGCGTGGCAGACTTGCATCTACTGGTACATTTTTCGGTTTCTCACAAACCATGCCACATCCGCTAATACACCTCCTAGGTACATGGGCGCGCTCAGCAACTCCGGACGCAAGGCTGCCAACCTCGCTGGCTTCTACAAGGGCATCCAGTCCGCTGGTGCCGCCATCTTCTGGCGTCTGGACGGTCTTAAGACTGGCTACACCACCATGTTTGCCGCTACCGTATGCTCCTGTCTGCTCCTTTTCCACTGCGACCAGAGTGCATTAAAACTGACACTTATCTACGCAGTGGGGTCTCCTTGCTGGTGCCCTCGTCATCGCCGCCCCTGTCATTTGGATGCGCATCCACGACACCGTCTCCCTCGAGGAGGATCTCAAGTTCAGCGACGAGACTGCCGATGACGTCTTGGCGCCTGGCAGCACTGACCTGAAGAAGGATTCCACTGTCTAACGGTTTAGTTTGACATTTAGTGGTTAGTGACTTTGTTGAGATGGTAATTTGTTTGATGGAAGAAGGATCTTTTGGGATCATATGACGGTTGGATGCGCTTGTTTGTATCCGCCGAGGGATATTATGACATGGATGGGCTTTTCGTTTCGTTGTGATACCAAGGTATAGCTAGTAGCTGCTGCTGTTGAAAGTATTTTTAATGCACTGTGGTTGCCGCTTTGGTTTTTAATAGTTATGATCTATCACCTACCTGCCTTGGAGCATCTAGGTGAATGCAGCTCCTTGGTTTCCCCGCGCTACCCAGTGAACGAAAAAAGGATATATTGCAGGCGAGGGTCTCAGGCTCTGCTTGCTCCATCTAAAACCGATCTACGCCCGTTTCTTGCTAACCCCTGATTCCTTTACGTAGCGGAAGGTGGATTCAAGTATGGCATGTTTCTGGGCGGCTATGACTGGGAGCTGACGTTTCTATAAAGCCTTGTGCATGCCTTGCTTACCTTCCCAGTCAGTACTAGCGTTTACTTTGAAAACGGCTAGTTTAACTTCTTGAGGTAAGCAGGCAAATTTGCCCACTAGTCTTTACTCTTTGGTATCTCTTAGTTTATGCTGGGAACGGGAGCATGGGGGAAAAAGCGGGCGTGGTAAGCTGTGTTAGGTGACCAAAAGCTCAGCGTGTTAATCATAGAATTAGGCCAACTCCCCAATGACTATTTACTGGCAATATGTTGGTGCTGGGCTGTGTTGGTGGTTTTGATATCGTGGTTTATGCGTATTAACTTTACGCGTTTCGTGATACTCAGGCTGCTCGTGGGTTTTTCCTTGTCTGCCTTTGATTTGGGTGTGTTAACGGGTTCTTCTGATGTGGTACTGACTGAAAAGTGTCGCCTGTCAACGCCCCGAAAGTCTTTAGGCTATGTTGAGTGCCATGGATACTAATTTGTTCCTAACCGAGTTTTGTTTGCTTCACTTAAAGCGCTACGTACATCGTACGCCACGGTGGCTGGAAAGTTCAAGGAAGACTGGATCGTGGCTGTCTGCAATCGTATTTAGTGAGCCAAAGATCAGAGCCTCAGAGGTAAGGGTTGTGTCTCGGGAAAAGCCGACATGATGAACTAATATCAATGCTCTGTGTGTATACTATGGGCTGGTGGGAACTGGATTCCTGTCAGTCCCTTGACCCCTGTATATGTTTATTTGATGATTTGTAGTCATTTCTGGAGAGCGGACATCAGATGTCCTAACATCAGAGGAAGTGAGATTGTGGCTGTCTACACTCTGTAATGTTGTTTACGTTCTGGTTGTGATAGTACTCCTAGTGTGAGGTATTGCTCTGGCTTTTCAATTAGAACAACAATTGGGTTTCACCTAACGTTAACAATACAATACAATACAATTTATTAACGCCCGGCGGCTAAGCCGAAAGGGCAACTATTACAATCTGACTATGCATTTCCCAAGATATGACATGATTTCGTCCAAGCCCATACAGAGTCCATTCTAGTACATGCAGTCCCTTGTTCCATTTCTCTTTCGGATTCCCGTGGGTTAGTGGGATTGTTGGTAGGCTGGCTTGAAGGCGATTCTCCAAGTGTTCAACGTCCTATCTTCGGCGGCTGAAGCGGTGCCTGCTATCCCAGGCACGAGGTGAGGGTTATGAGTTCGGTTGGGTGTGGTGGTTAGATGTCTTAGTCGGCCTGCAGTCGATGGGTGTCAAGCCGACCCGTGGCCATCGCAAATCGTATGGTTGCCCGAACGGCCACCATATTGGGAGTCCAGTCTTTATTGTCCGATGTCGACTTCCCTCCTAGGTAGAAGGAGATATTGCTCCTGTGGGTATCTGTGCATTCGAGCATCTCTGTTCGGTATGTTGTCCATTTTTTGCATCGGAAAAGGAAGTGGTCCACTGTTTCTTTTGCTTGTCCGCAGTCGCACTGATCTGACGATGATGCTCCAATGCGGTGGAGGTAGCCGTTGAGTCTTGCCATGCCTGTTCTCAGCTGAGCAAGTATGCCAGCCTCCTGTCGTGATAGGTGCTCGTAAAGCAGTTGGGTATGTTTGCCTGGTAGTGCTGCATCAACTCTCTTGGAATGAGCTCCAACTTTGTCTGGCAGACGATTTCTGGTGCCTCTGTTGGACTGCGCCAGGTTGAGGATTGTCGACCGCATCCTGGGCGTATGTACCTCCTGGACGGCGCCGTCTCGAGTGGCATGTTTGGCGTTCTCCTTGGCGATTTCCCAGAGGTTGCTTTGCTCGCCCGCAGGGAGCCATCGGACTGTGACTGTATTCCTGTTCTTCTGTAGCGCCCTGATCGACTCGTAAATATGGCGGATATGGTGTTGCCCAGACTGCTCCCGAGGCTGTCTGAGCGTGAGAACGGCCGCTTTATTCCGCGTTGAGAGCTCGATGCGGTTGGATGTAAGCGATACTAGCGTGCCCAACGCTCGTTCCATCGCTACAAGCTCCCCAGAGTATGGATTCTGTTCCGATATTGGGCCAAGCGTTGAGGAGAGGGTTCTTAGATTCGGGCTTCCATGTATCGTCGCCGGTAGCACTGTAGCAGCACCAAACCCCACTAGACCGTTCCGTGCCGAGCTGCTCACAGCAATGCGTATATCGTACTCGGCATTCCGCTGTATCGTCGTAACGTCGTTTGTGATAGTCCTTATTCGGTTCTCCCATGGGGATAAAGTGAACGGGTTAATAGTTTCCAACTGGTCCATTGGTATGCCTTTAAGTGCCTCTGCCACCTGGTAGAGCGGCGACCGATGTGTCCTGAATTTTCGTATTCGAGACGTGTTTCTGCGTAATGGATTGGTATGAGGCAGTGTGTGAATGTCTGTCCAGAGCTTGATAGCCCGTTTCCAGAACCGATCTTGCGCTGTAGCAATATGAGCTTCTGCTTCTGCTACGCTTGTTGCTACCGTGAGGAAGGTTCCCACGATTGCTTGTGCTGCCATCTTCTGGATCCTGTTGATAGGCCCGACAAGTCTGTCCTTATATGCGTGCATCCATACATTCGAGGCGTAGTCCACTACTGGGACGACCGTTGATGTAAATAGCTGTCGTGCCGTTGATGTTGATAGACCTCGGAGATGTCGGAGTTGCATTGCCGCTTTCAAACCCCTGGATGCCGCTCTCCAAATGTGTTCTTTATACTTGAGTTTCGCATCCATCACCACACCAAGGATCTTGACATGATCCTGGGGTTCAATACTCTGTCCCTTGATGATGAATGGTTGTGAGTTGGTCTTGTAGGGTCTGCGACTGAAGTGTATAATTGCCGTTTTCTCTGTGTTGAATGTTGCTCCGCTCCTTGTCTCCCAAACGAGGGCGTCCTTGATAATAGCTTCGATACGTTCCCGGTTGCTCTGTGCTGTAGGTCCTGTGACCCACGCTGTGAAGTCGTCGATAAAGGCTATTGCACCGCCATGGCTATCGATTCGTCGTTGTACTAGGTCTGCGTTGAAGAAGAGAAACAAGACCGGGGATAGAGGCGATCCTTGAGGTAGACCCGCCTGTAGTAGGTTATGAACCTCGGAAGAATGTCCGTTGACTTGGATAGTAGCCGTACGTTCTGAGCAGAAGGCGTTAATCCAATGAAACAGCTCCTCTGGGATGCCTCTTGCTTTCATCCGCTGAAGAAGCCTTTCCTTGCAGACACCATTGTATGCTCCTTTCATATCGAAGCTGATCAGGCTTACTATCTTCCGACCTCTCCAGGCAGTGTAGATCTGTTCCTGGAGGAGCAGGAGCGCTTGTTCAGCCGACCGTTGTTTGCGGGCTCCGAAGTGGTTGGTCGGGAGGAGTCCATACGTCTCGACCGCATGTGAGATCCTCTCCGCTATAACCGACTCGAGCAGCTTTCCAAGTGTTGCGAGGAGTGAAATCGGTCTCCAGGCTTTTGCAACAGTATAGTCGTCCTTGCTGGGCTTCTTGAGTGGTATGATTTTAGCATGCCGCCATTGAGTAGGCAGTGTGCCGTTCTTCAGAGATGCTTGGAACAGGGCGAGAACGTTATGTTGACTGCCGGCCAAGTCTCTTTCCAGACGATCGCAGGTAGACCGTCTTCTCCTGGTGCTTTCAAGATTTACTTGCAAATAGCTGTCGTTCAATTTCTTCCATGGTGATCGGCGGCATCCGTAGGGAGCTCGTTGCGGCCTAGGTCCTTCATCTCAATCCTTTGTGGAAGGGGAGGAAAGAAGGTAGCTAGGAGTTCTTCTTCCTGTTCTCTGTGATTGCCTGTGACTGTTCCATCTGCTCTGACAAGCTGTGGCACCTTGCCAAACGCCGTGTCGTCGTCAGACTTCAAGTATCTGGCAGCCTTCCAAATATTGTTGTTGTCTGCTAGGAACTCGTCCCAGTGCTTCTTCTTCTGTTGTCGAATAGCATCGTGGTATTGCTTTCCAGCCCGTTTCGCTGTTTCTTCTAGGTCTACCAGAGCTCTCCCGCTCGTCGTTCAACCCGGGCGCGGTTCCTCCAGTATGTGTAAATGCAACGCAATTGGGTGAGGTCGGTCGTCCACCACCGCTTCGCATATGGCGATGGTCTTGCTTTCGGTGTCAGGGCTTGGACTGCGTCCTGGACTGCCGACATTAGACAGTCCGTTTGCTGTTGTACAGTCCCCTGAAGGGGTCGCTTTTAATGCTCCTCGATTCTGGTGTTTATTTCCTTCCAGGGTGCATTCTTGAGGAGAAACCGGTCTTGTTGCTTCGGTACTGGGACCAAGGTATCAAAGACCGTCTCAATCGCGTGGTGATCCGATCCATGTTCTGTCTTGTAGATCGCACACTTCACTGTCGTGTCCGCCAGCTCGGCAGAAGCCAGGACCAAATCGATGGTCGTATTGTAACCCCAGCCGTGCCATGTCTTCGTGCCCCGCGGAAGCAGACTGCTAAGGGCAAAGTCGTTCATCAGGTCGATGATTCGATCCGCCTCTCCTTGCCTTTCCAAAGACGCATCGTCTCCTCCCCATAGCTGGTCGTGCCGGTTGAAGTCTCCCGACCACTACGTCTACTATAGTGCCCGCGGTTCGTCTTGTACCCGTAATGATCTTACGTAAATCGTCGCAGACGCTTCGTAGAGCCAGAGGATCCTTCTTTGGTACGTAGACAGATATCACCAAGACTCGTCGGTCGGGGAGTCTTAGGATAGCTGCTGTCATGTCCGGGGATCCAATGGGCACCTGTTCCGCCTCCACGTCCTTGTTCACCCAAAGCATGCTTCGTATCGCCCATCTGCCTTCTCTCCAAGTCGAGGGAATCATCTTGATCCACTTGTGGTGTACCATTGGAGTGGTCAAAAGTCGGCCATCAATCCTCCGTGCTTGAGGTTCCTGGATAGCCACCACCGTTGCGTCCTGAATATTCTTGTCGTTCATTAAACTGTCGTGTATCACACCCTGCTTTCTCACATTAAGCTGGATCAGGCGGAGTGTTCTACTCATGGTGAGATGGGTAGAGCCTCTGGCAGTTTCGGCTGAGCGATTCGTGAGGACCGCCACAGAGGACGCACTTGACAACCACCTCTCCGCAGCTGCTATGGTGATGGCCCTCCTTAGCGCACCTAGCGCACACCTGAGTGTTCTTGCACTGGAAAGCTTTGTGACCGATCTGCTGGCAGTTGTAGCATTGCTCTGGACGCATCCGTCGTTCAAAGATCCCCGTATATCCTGATTCTCCTCCAGCATAGAAGAAGCCGTCGTTCAGGAGTCTCCTGGCGTCGCCCGCTTTGGTGACATAAACCACCATAGATCCATACGCTTTTGCGGTATCCCTTCGGCTCAACCAGGCCAGCTTGGCGATCTGCACATCGTTCTCTTGGGACAGAGCTTCTGCGGCTCCAGGAAGGATCTTGCTTTCGTGGTCGATGACGGCCGTGCGGTTGACATTATCAACTTTGACCGGGTACAACTGGTCTCGGAGGACTCTTGTACCAGGCGTCTTCTTCGCTTCGATGATATCCTTGATCTTCTTAACTTCCTCTTCATTCCTACCGATGATCCTGAGGCGCTTGGTATTACCTCTGTCTCTAGTGACGGCAACGCAACGCCACTTGGCTTGATCGCCAGGCACTCTCATTTCGTTCTCGATGAGCTTTCGAAGAGACACTGGGGTAGCCTCTCCGATATGTTCCTCCGGTACCCTGGACATGTCCACCGTACAGAACACTGGCTCTGGCGTCGCCGCTCGGCCTGTAGAGGAGGCTGGGGTCAGAATGCTGGCGGGAGGTGTGCGTCGGGCGACGTCCGCGTATGCAGGCCGAACCACAGGGGCTTCTTGAACCTCCTTCATGGCTTGAAGCTGCAATCTGGTGTCCTCAAGCTCACGGCGGGCTTGGGTGAGCTCCCCTCGCGCTTGCGACAGTTCTTCGGTCAACTGAGCCGTCATTCTGGCTATCTCCTCTGCCACTTGATCCCGAAGCTTTTTGAATTGAAGCTGGAACTCCGTCTTGATGATTTCCAGTTTGTTGTTGAAGTCAAGGTCCCCGGGTTGCTCTAGACCTCGGATATCCTCGCCCGCCCTCTCGGCCGCCATGGCTCGAATTGTGCGAGTTTTGTGGTTTCTCAACACTTTGTCACTGCTGTTTTCTTCCTCCCAGTCCATATCGTTTTCTTGTTGCATTGATTCAATCGCCCTCGCCGTTTTCACCCTCTTTCGCTGGGGGGCGGCGGTTTCCCGCACTCGGGGGTCTCGAATCGCCTCCCATGACGTCGACAATGTCTGAAGCGCCACGCGCCGCACCAGACATCTGGGAAAGACCAAATCTTCCACCAGGTGCCTCAAAAGAAGAAAAGAAGATTGATATTGCAAAGATCAAGATTAAACAGTCGCGGGTTCCGATCCAAACACTTACAGGGCGTCCCTAACGTTAACGTTAACGTGCAGTATCAGCGAGTAAACAATATCACTGAGTGACCCACCTTCTACGACACGATGTCAGAACTGGGGCCCAACTACGGCCCCAGTCCTCAGGGTCACGTGACTCAGGGGAACCAAACTACCGAACGTTGAGCGCAATCTGCCAACGATGTGGCGTTGTACAAGGTAAACAATGTAAGGGCTTGGACGAGATCAAGGCAAAGCGGAGGAATCGAATGTACTTAGCGTGCCAAGGCCCTTTAGGCTTAGTGCCTCCGGGCGAAATTAAATCCATCCATCCATCCAATCTGCCAACGTTCAACAAGAACAACAGGAACAAGAACAACGAACAACTGCTGAATACAGTCAATTCAAGCCGTAAACAACCTGATCGCCGTGCCCTCTGCAAGTGCCCTCCATTTGCCCTCTATTTGACCCTCAATTGGTCTACTAAACTACCGCTGGTTCCAACACACGATAACAAAATACTGTCAACGGTAATACTCTCAAACTCGAGAACTCGCTGTTCTGGCCGCCGAGTTTGGCTGGCGCGTGCCGCCGTTTTTAGTGGCCTCGACAGTGCGGGGTCCTGGTCCCTTATATATACCCTATACTTTCCCAACAGCCAGCACCCAACCTTGGCGGCACCCCAGTTCATTGGCCCTGGTCCAGTTTTTGTTTTCCACAATCCTGAACCCGGGCGCTTGTTGGTCGCACGATAGTCACTTCTGGCGCCTATAGTCAGCAGTCAAAATGGCACGCTCATACGTTCTGTAACGGGCTGAGCCCCGTAAAGGCCTCGGTGACCCTCGGCCAACCCCTGAACATCTCTTGGCCGACGACCCATCAACGACCCCATCAACGACTCCATCTACGACTCCATTACACTTACCCCTTTCACACTTAGTGTCCCCCTCTGGTCAGAGGAAGACCTCCGCAACGCGCTGGCCAGTCTTTCCATTTTCTTTTCCTTTCTTCAAGCTTAGTTGTACTCGTAGAGTCGTCATCAGATAGTTGCAATATACTCCTGGGACCGTTACACTCCTTGCCTCACTTTCTCTCCTTAGGCTTCGCTCCGATACGCGAGTCCAAATATATCTCTCCACGAGCTTGGCCATAAGTCGTCCGCGACGGCGTGAGATCATGGCAATCGAAAATCATTCAGCTTCCCAAAATGTGTTATATGGCATGGAAGGTATTGGTTTGATTGGTAAAGCCAGTTGACTACTCAGTGCATAAAAATATATGGCGGGCCTTGTTCAAACGACACGAGACAACACCACGCATATAGCTCGACCGAGAGCACAGCATACAAAGGAACCAGGCAGTCGACCATAACGCGCTTTGAGAACTCTTCCACCTCACTCTCCTCCAGCTCCCGCCCGTTTTCGCAATATACACCTCTCTCTCGATCAATCGTTATTGCGTCGAGGTCCAAAGCGTGGGCCATCACCATCCTGCAAAAGGGCTCGCGCCCCTCCTTATATGCCTTCGCGACCTTTTCATCGTCCACCACGCTCTCCAAGCTCTCCTCGTCAACGTGGAAAAAGAAATTGTGCCTCGGCGTGCGCGTCTTGGCCATGGTCGTCCCGAACACGCTGCCCACCAGCTCCTGCCCGCCGGGGCCTCGGTCCACCCACTCGACAAACCGGCGAGTTGTCTCGAGGATATCGGCGCCATCCAGCGCCGCCGCGTCCTCGAAGATGGTCCAGCGCATACGCGCGTAGACGTCCATCAACCTGGCCTTCTCAAATATCTTGCGTGTGTCCCCCTGGACGCGGGCGAGAAACTTGTCCCACTTCTCCTGCGAGCTGTAGGTGCAGCGGAACAGAACAAAGCCCCAGGTGGAGAGGTTGTATAGCTCGAGGGCGTCCCTGATGGTGTAGGGCTCGCCGAGGGTGTGTTCTTTGAGCCTGCGCATTGGCCAGGGTGCCCGGCCTTGGGGAGGGGTTGGTTGGGCGGTATCCGTATTTTGGACGGCATGAGCGGTGAGTGGTAAGTAGACTATGGTGGGATCGGGATCCGGCTTTGTTGAGAAGGCGGGAGATGATTGTCCGTGGCGAGAAATGAGCCGCCGTGGGAAAGAGGTATGCGCAGCACGGGGAAGAAGGCCACGAACTGGCTGCACCATTCTCCCTATAAGCGCACGCGAGAACGTGGAAGCCATAGGATTAGCTATAGCTCAGGTGAGTCGCGCTAGGTTGAGGTCTGGCGTCAGGTTCGAGGTCAATAGGAACCCCGAGGGACAGACTCTAAAGGTTTGATATAATATGGAAAAGGACGGATGAAAGGATTCTGTCGAATTGACAACGGCTACAAGCGATGTGGTTGGCTTACCGTCAATAAATTTGATGAGATTCGCGATTATGGCTTCAAGTGCTTCAACTCGGTTGTTTCTGGGTTGTGAAAGAGTGGAAGAACCCAGCTGCCCGCAGTAGGGGGAACCTCTGGAACACCCGCAAACGCCCTCTGCGGCACAGTCCACTGGCCCGTTCCAACCTAACTTGGAAGATTCCCGTCGTCACTGGGTCGATGATAACCAATCCGCGCAGTCAGGAACCGAAGACCAATCCCAAGGCACCGGCGGGTTTGGGAGTTTGAACAGGGGTTCAGTAGCCTCACTTTAACCAAAACAGGGAATCAATGTCCGAGAGTGTTGGTTGAGCCCTGTAGACCGTCATTATTGTCCTGACAATGTCAACAAGTTTGCGATGGCCACGGGTCGGCTTGACACCCATCGACTGCAGGCCGACTAAGACACCTAACCACCACACCCAACCGAACTCATAACCCTCACCTCGTGCCTGGGATAGCAGGCACCGCTTCAGCCGCCGAAGATAGGACGTTGAACACTTGGAGAATCGCCTTCAAGCCAGCCTACCAACAATCCCACTAACCCACGGGAATCCGAAGAGAAATGGAACAAGGGACTGCATGTACTAGAATGGACTCTGTATGGGCTTGGACGAAATCATGTCATATCTTGGGAAATGTATAGTCAGATTGTTATAGTTGCCCTTTCGGCTGAGCCGCCGGGCGTTAATAAATTGTAATCGAGAACATGCTGTCGCTGCATCCGGAAACGGCGGCCTTCCGGATCGGGTATGGCGCTCCGTCAGACTCGCGTCCTCGCACGGCCCCGCTGCGCGCGCCGCATAAATAGAGCCCCTCCTCTCCGACGTCCCTCTCTTGTACTCTCGACTTTCTCCTTCACACATCCCCCTTCGCTCGGTCCCTCAACTCCTCATCTGCTTCGCTCTTCCCCTGCCCCCCTCGTCTGCAGCCCGCTAGCCCAATGTCGCCCGCGCTCCGACACTCATTTCGCCAGGCTGGATGCCTTGCCCTTGCCCTCTTTGGCGTCCCTTAGCCGCCCACTGTCGCGTCGCCAATCGAGACATTCTCGGCCTTCGCGGCCCTCACGGTGTGCATCTGGTCTATTGCAACTTTGGGCTCAACTTTGGTCCCGGCCTCGAGCTTCCTCTCCCCTTTGGAGCCACCCGACAACCGCTAGGTTTCTCCCCGTCAGCGACATCTCACCTCGTCCATCTCCCCCCCCCTCTGCCTTCCAGGGTACCTCCTTTCGCCCAGGGGTTCAGAATGTCTGCCTGCCAGGTAAGTTCCCCGTCCCCTCGTTTCCCCGTGCAATTTACAGGGCTTGCGTATCCTGACCAGTCACAAAAATGCCGCAGGTATCGATATCATCACATGCGAAGACACCGGGAGGCCTCGTCTCGGCGTGCGGATCGCAGTAACCATTTTGGCCAGAGTCGGACCAAATGCCAGCGGCGCAGCTTCAGCGAGGCATGCAGGTGACCGGCCTGACCCGACCGCGACCCATTTCTGGGCCACACGCCAGCCGACGCGGCCGCGAAGACGACAACGTGGCCTGGCTGACGCGGCCGCCTTGGCTTTTCCCGACGGCAAGGCAGATCAAGTCTGAAAAGGAGGAGCTGATTGGCGGAGACGACAGCGCGTTTCAGACGGTTCGGGGAGAGTTGGGGAGATTCTGCCTTGCCATGGGCGGCGCCAGACATGGGACGAAAAGGAGGAGGCGCATGCAAACGGATGCGGAAGGCGTTCCAGGAGACGACTGGCCAACCGCCGCTTCGGCTGAGCCGATATGGGCAACCTCTGGCGATATCACGGATCATGCGGCCTCCGGTCAAGGGCCGTGATTCATGGCGATACGATATCCTGCGGCGGCCCCTTTTTTCTCGGGCTCCTTTCCATCTCGGCAATGGCATGATTGGCAGAGTTGCGAGGGGCCGGTGATCGACACTTCGTCCCCGCGCCACTCGCGACCCTTGCACCCCCTGGGAACCGCATACGACGAGGCGTTTCACGGCCGAGCACATTTCTTGCGAGCAGGTTTCTTGCGAGCCCGTTTGGGAGCGGAGGGAGGAGTGGAGGGACGGCGGCCGGGGAGGCCAGTTCCAGGCTCCTTGCCAGTCCCGAGGTCGAGTCCGCCTTTCCCCGCGCATGCAGTTATATTGCGCTCGTTCCCCGGCGCTCGAGCAGTACGACGATGGCCGAACTTTCACGCCAAATGCTTCCAGAGCTGTTCTTACAACCTTTAACATGTTCTCCACGTTAACATCGGCAAGGCGCGCGACGGGAATCTCCCTCGACGGCCAGTTCTTTTACACCCCTCCTGCAACGGCGGCTCATAAGCTTGCGAGCCACGGTTTTCGGGCTCGGAAAGGGGACCCCTCTGCAACGACCTCTGGGGTTCCGTCACACCCGCCACTATCGCAGGATGTACACGATCCTCGAAGCGGCGATGCTGGGAAATCACAGGTCGAGGCCATTGTGATCCCAAGCGATGACGAGTCTGATCTCGATAGCCGATCCGACACATCTTTTGAGTCGCTTGGCGGGCTTCTGTCAAAGGCGCGCAACACGGTTCAACCCGGCCGTATTTCAGGTACAGGTATGTGCCTGGATCTCGCATTCCTCGGCGGGTCAACTTATTGACATATCTGAGCAGGCAAAGGCGTCGACGCTGCTCTCGACGATAACGACGCGCCAGATGCTTCAGTCACCAGCATGGCCGGCCCAGGCAATGAATCGCATGCCTCGCCTATAACTCTGCACGCGGAGCAGGACCTTTTGGTGTTCCCGATATCTGAACCTTCGCCCGTGTGCGTGAGATGGTCTCGCATTCCGGTTGACAGATGTCCCAAGCATCCGAACGGCTCTGCGTTTTGTCGTCGATTTCTAAAGGCCAAGGCAGTCGACAAGGGTAACAAGGGCGACGAGCCCAAGCCGGCCGATGCTGGACTTCCCCTGCCGCCGCCCAACAGCCAACTCGAGGCGGACCACCACCCTGCCGATGACGTGTGTCCTGTCGTGCCGCCGCAAGTGGTGGAGAGCCAGGCACGTACACCCACACTGCCGGGCGACGAGAACACCAGCGAGCTCGAACCGGCAGATGCCGAGTCACGCCTTCAGTCCCAGAGTCGATGCGGCACCGCCTCCAGCCGCGGGGTCAGTCCACGACGGAGGTCCGGCGGCTCCCTCTCTCAGCACTGTGGTCATTGTGACGATAGTGATCGCACAGTTGCAGAATCCGACTGGTCGAAGCCTGCCTCGGAGCCGCACCATCGGTCCCAGAGTCCACATAGCGACGCCTCCCGCCCCGCCTCCAGCCCCGGGGTTGAAACGCAGCAGTGGTCCGATCCTTCGGTCCAAGACGACGGAGAAGAGCAGAATGAGGGTTTTGTCGCGCCGTTGCGGGCACAGGAGATTCGGGCAAGCATGCCGCGGTTGCCGGTCGAAGGCAGCCACGCACCTGAGCCGGCTCATGCCGAGCCATCCATGCAGCCGTCCGCCAGCCCAGACCAGGCCAACGGTCCCAGTGATGGAGGGCGCTGCAGTCCCGTTGCAGACAGCGTCGGAGAGCACGGCCGGGACGACGATGATACCCAGCCACCGCGCAAACGTCGCGGGATGCGCAATTCATCCCCCACCACCTGCCGAACAACACCCGAGTCGCAGGCTCGAAGGCGAACAATCCAGCGCCCAAAGCCTCGCCGAAGCCAGCGTCCTTCAGACGTTCCAGAAGACCAGGGACAGCAGCGTAAAGCTGGCTCTGTCGCGCCGCCACAAGCACAGGAGGTACAGCCCCCCGCTAGCCAAGTCGGCACCAAGCGTCAGCGCAACCTCAGCCGTCATCGATATTGCAGCACCGATGATGGGGAGGACTCCTCTCCTAATGTGTGCAGCGACAGCGAACACAGCGAGTATGAGGCTGTCCGGCCACCGCAACGCAAGCGCCGTAGGGCAAGCGCTGCAACACACGCAGCCGGGGAGACAGCCCCTCAACAGCAGGCACGTCTGTACCGTGGCGACTCTTTGAGAGAAGCTGGGAGACCAACCCGGCGCCCGAGGCGCCAGTCCACGTTGGAAAGGGATGCCGAGGCGGACAGAACCCCCGCTGCAACGTTCGACGAATGGCCCCTTGAAAACGCGGTCCTCCAGCGCGTAACAATGGACGGTTCGCCACCCACTTTCATGCTGCAGTCCACCTGGGGCCCATGCGCAGAACATGGAGCGGGACACCGTAAAACGGAGACTAGGGCCGCTATTTCCTCTACGGAGAGGCGCCGGCCAGCGAGACAGCAAAGGGATCACGAAGGACAAGGGCAAGCCGACTTCAACCTCCAATAGGGCGAGATACACGCCAGCGGACGACGCAAAGATCCTTGGGCTGAAAGAACAGGGGCTTTCTTGGTCCGCGATCGCCAAGGAGTTCCCGGGGCGCAGTGCTGGGGCTATTCAGGTGAGGTACCAAACTAAGCTCAAACCTACCGAGGAGTGGGAGGTGGAGGAGATCCGCAGAAAAAATAGGCGGCATGACGGCAGCTGGGAAGTGCTTGTGAGGTGGAAGGGTGGAGAGGAGACTTGGGAGCCTTACGAGAACTTGGCAGAGACGGAGGCGCTTGACGAGTATGAGCGTTTTTATGGACTGGTTACTGTAGATACTGTCTGAGAGTTTGGCTCCCACTAACGTAATCTATCACCTTCAGAACCAGACCACCTTCAGAACCACTTTTCCGCCCCGCACCCCACCACGTCGACTTCAGACGCACCCACCCACAGTACCACCTCGGTAAAATGCCTCTGCCTTTGCAGCATGAAGAGAGGATCCAATTCGCCGTCGAGGCTCTACGTTCTGGCCAAATCCGAACCATTCGCAAGGCTGCAGATGCCTTTGACGTGCCGTACGCCACCTTGCGGGGACGCGTCGCGGGACGCGTCCCCGTCAACAATCTCACGGAAGAAGCTGCATTGGTTCAGTGGGTCAAGTCACTCGATGACCGGGGCATGTCACCGACAATCGGGTATATTCGACAGATAGCCGACCTTCTTCTCCGTGAGCGTGGAAGCCTGGTCTTGCTTGACGCGTCAGTTGCAGCAGTGGCAGATACGATGAACACTGTCGGAAGGTGGGCATGCCGATTCTTAAACCGACACCTGGATTTGAAGTCAAGATACCCGGAAGTACGACTACAACGCTTTGTGAGGACCCTGAGAAAGTGTCAGGTGGTTTCAACGAGTGCAAAACACTATTGAGTCAAAGGGTATCCTCGATTGCGATATCTACAACTTCGACGAGACCGGGTTCCAAATGGGAGTGGCAAGCAATCAAAGGTTGTCACTCGATCTGATCAGCGAAACCGACCTGTTGTTGTTCAGCCTGGGAACGGATGGGCAATGTCATCCATCAACACCAGGCTGGGTCCTTGACCCAATGATCATCTTTGAGGGCAAGCTTCACCTCGCATGGTACCAAGACCACCATTGCCACCTTGGCTTCAAAACCGCAAACTGATCATCTTTGACACATCTCGACATGGTACCAAGACTTGCAGTCAGTGAGAATGGATGGACGACCGATGAGCTTACTCTCAGTGGCTTCAGCGAGTGTTTGAACCGCAAACTCGAAGCCGAACAGTTGGCCAGTACCGCCTCTTGATTCTCGATGGCCACGGGGCCATATGACACCGACAACTTCTGCAAAGAGAACTCGATCCTTATCGAGTGTATGCCACCACATTCGTCACACCTTCACCAGCCTCTCGATGTTGAGTTGCTTCTCGGTCCTTAAGCGGGTATACGGCGACTTGGTCAGAGGAAAGATGGCCGTTGGCATCCACCACATCGATAAACCACTCTTCCTTGAACTCCTCCTCGAGGCCCATACTAAGACTTTCACCTCGACAAACATCAAAAGTGGCTTCAAAGCAACAGGGCTTGTTCCATTCGATCCAAGTCAAGTGCTTGCTCGGCTCCGAGTCAGAGTACGAACACCAAGCCCCTACCTCCACCTGTTCAACCAAGCTCGACACTTCCGCTCAAGACACCATCAAATGTTGCAACTTGACCACCTCAGAGGCAGAGGCAACGTGCAAATGCAACAAGCCCAACAGACAGGAATCTACAAAAGATTGTCAAAGGGTGCCAGATGGCCATGCATAACGCCACTCTCTTACAAGAAGAGAACTCGCGGCTCCGAGCCGAGAACACTCGACAAAAGCAACGACGTCAAAACCGTCGAGCATTCATCCAAACAGGGGGTTCCATGACAATTGGAGAGGGAGTGGCTACCTCAGAGCATCGGAAGGCCCCAAAGGCAAAGACTCAAAGGCCCCAAAGGCCCAGGAAGCTTGTGTGGAGGATCAAGGGGGGGAGGTAACAGCTGTCGAAGCGGTTGAGCCAATCGTACGAAAACGCGCACCACCGAGGTGCAGTCTCTGTAATTCAACTGAGCACACTGCCAGGACTTGCCCGTGTAAATAGCAAACAGATTGATATAGTTTGCTTCTATTCTAGATTCTTTGTTGTGTTGCAAGATGCATTTGAAATCGACGTGGTGGGGTGCGGGGCGGAAAAGTGGTTCTGAAGGTGGTCTGGTTCTGAAGGTGATAGATTACGTTAGTGGGAGCCTGAGAGTTTGCCTCGATTAGGTAATAAATACTTCTTGTGCTAGCCTGTTATTGCTCCCTTTGTGAGGCGTGAACCTCTTAACAGCGTGTGCACAGCACTCTCCGCTGCTCCGTCTCCGCCGCGCCCCTGCCCGGCAGCTTATATGGCTCCGCCGGAGTTCTGGCTCAGGTTGCGCGTCCGAAACGCAGTACCAGCAGTTCGCAGCTGTGACAGTGTCGGGACCTTTCGCGATGCTCCCCCTCACACGCCTCCTGCACTGAACCTGAGGACTCCGGTCTTCCTAGCCAATATCGTCGAGATTCCTTCTCACAATGAGGAGAGAGCCATCGAGTTCCCTTCAAACCACAAGGTCAAGCCCAACGAAGTTGAGACCATCGACGGTGGAGAGTTGCTTAAGCCAGGGCCGTCAACCTCTACGCCGTTCACACCATACTCGGTAGAGTGACCAAGCAGAATTTAGAGAGTCCATTATTGTCAGCCATCCGAAAGCTGGTATCGTACTCGAGCAAACCTAGGCAACCATAAATGCAATACACATATATCTGCCACTTCCCTCGCGGCATTCAGACGCCAACCCGGGCGCCACCTCGGCCATACACGAAACCTCGCAATGGAAACTGACGACATATATATCCTTGGCATTACCCCGCTCGACGTCTTGTCCATTGGGCCAGCCAGCTGCAAAAGGTTGTAAGAGAAAAAACAGAAGAAAAAAGACACCTGTGTTCATACCCCACCCCAAGCATGACATTATCCACCACCCTGCTTACTGCTGGCTCGCGTCCCCGCCTGCCCGCGCGCGGTCGCTCTCGCCGTCGTGCAGGATCTGGCTGAAGGCCTCGATCCGCCTCTCGTGCCGTTCCTTGATGAGCGTCTCGGCTTCGCTGTCTGCCGCCCAGAGCGTGGTCCAGTGGCATGGCAACTGCTGCCCGGCTCTGTGGATGCGCCCCGCCGCCTGCTGGCCCTCGGCCTCCACAAACGGCAACTCAAAGAGGACCGCATGGTTAGCCCTCTGCAGGCTGTCGACGCCGGTGCCGGTCGTGCCGGTCGTGGAGACGAGCAGGGTGGGCTTGCCGGCTCCGTCGAATGGGATCTTTAGAAAGGCGTCTTGGATCGCCTGCTTGCCCTTCTTGGTGGCGGCCGACAACACCAGCACAACGTCCCACTCGCCCGACCAGTGCTTGTCCGCGTATGCCGCGATAATGAGCGCGGTGCCCGGCCGCGCCGCGAAGACGCACACGTGCTTCTTCAGACACGGCGGCGCCCGGCCGTCTGCCCCTCCGCGGCCCACCGCGCGGTCCTCGTGGGCCGCCTCGAGGCAGCGCCCGAGCGCCTCCAGCTTGCCGCTGCCCTTGCTGATCGTGTCGATGTGCCGCCCTACCTCGTGGACGGAACGGCCCTCTCTCGTGGCGATGCCGCTACCCAACTTGTCGCCGTTGAGCCACCCGCCCAGGTTGGACGAGAGGCGGCCGGGCAGGTCGACGAGGCCGGGGAACGACGCGAGCCAGAGCGTCTGCATGAATGCGGAATTGTATCGTACCACTTGCAAGAACTTGTCGCCGAGCGACCCGCCGTTGGCGCCCGTGGCCTGTCCGGCGAGCCTCGCCCGTGCCTCGCTGCTCCATGCCTCCCTCAGCTCGTCCATCCTACGCCGGAAATCGCCCTCTTCCACCCTCTCCGAGCGGCAGGCCACCGTCACGGCGTGCATCTCGGGCAGTCGCAACAGCGCCTTGCCGTGGAACAAGCCGTTACCCATGCGACGCGTCATAACGGCCTTGAGCAGCTGCTCGCATCTGGCGGTGGCGTCGTCGAGCTTGTCCCTGTCCTTGGCCCTGCCGGCCCTCGTGGCCGAGTCGATGATCTGCGCGGCGGCGAGGAACGTGTCGAGGTCGGCGGCGTACGGCACAATGAGCGACAGCACCGACCTCAGGCTCTTGGACAGCGACACGGTAATGGGCGTCGCGCTCAGCGCCGCGAGTTTGAAGCCGTGGCCGACGGGCGCCCGCTTCCGCATTTGATCGAGTGCCTTGTACACCTTGGTCGAGCCGTCCTTGGCCGTATGGAATTCGTCTAGGACGACGAACCTCGGCGCCACGGCCCACTCGACAACGTGGCTGACCTGCGTCGCCCTCTTCTGCTGCCGTAGCCGGTACGCCCGGGCAAAGAAGTCGCATCCCGAGCCTTTTCCCACGACCGAGCGGGGGTTGCTGCTGACGACAATGAGCCGGTGCCTGTCAAAGAGCCGCGACTCCTGGGCTGCCGTGTACCCCATATCGGATCCGGAGCCCGGCACGAGGGCGGGCGGCTTGCCCGTCTTCGGCGCCGAGTATTCCGGGCGTTCCCCGACAAAGTCCACGAGGATGTCGGCCTGGACTTCCTTGGCGAAAGAGGCCCCGGCAGGGCTGGTGTCGATGGTGTCGATAAATGACATGTGAGATGCCGACCCTGGGAGCTGTATGACCCTCGCCAGGTAGGCGCTGCCCTGTCGCGCAAACTGTTCGACGACGTTGGCCGGCGTGAGCACCAGCGACGGGCCGGGCGTTAGGCCACGCACGATGTGGTCCGTGAGCGAACCCGATACGCAGCAGCACTCGATGCCCCAAGGGTTGTTCGAGGGACAGGCCGTCGTCGTGCCGGGCTCGTTGTGGACCCTGTCGGGGACGAGGCCGGTGATCCTCATGACCCCTCGGACCTCGGCGGCGTTGAGCTCCGCGAGCCTCATGACCGCTACCACGGCCAGGGTGACGACCGTCTTGCCCAACCCGGTGTCGAGGGCTATGATCCCGCCACCCAGCCCCTCGCCGAAGCTCCGCTGCAGCTGCTCGTACACCGCCTCCATCTGGTAGGGGTGGAGCCGGAAATTCGTGCCCGGCAGCTGGGCGCCCTCGTCATGGGCCGTACGTGCGACGTCGTGGCAGAAGAGCCGGCACGTGGCCGCCCAGCGCTCCACATCGTCTGCGGTGTACAGGGATGCTGCAAGGGCCTCGAGGACGTTGTTCTCCGCGCTGGCCGCGTCGTCGCTGTTGTCCGCCTCGGAATGAAAAGCTGTGTTGTCGTCCTCCTGTGCGGCGGGATGTTCCGAGACGAATATTACCGAGCTGTCGTCTGAACCATCGTCTGTGGCGCCATCGGCAGTCTTGAGAGAGGGCGGACTAAAAGAGGGCGAGCGACGTAGAGGTGGCTGATAGACGAACTCCTGTGCGGGCTGTACTGCAGGCGAGGGCGCTGCATCTGGTCTTTCCGGAGAGGGGGTGGTGAGAGCGGGGGCTGGCTGGAGTGGTAAGGCGGGCGTAGGGGCAGGAGACAGGCCTCGCTGCGGCAGAGCTAGGGCTGCCGCCTGGCGACGGGCTAGGACGGCATCTATCGCCGACTGCCCGGGCGGCAGCGCCCACAAAGGTAGGCAGTAAGGGGGTAGATCGGACTCCCCCGGCGTCAGCGGCACGCCACGGTACCTGAGCGTCAGCAGAAAGACGTTCCAGGTCCCCGCGTCGGGGATGTGAAGCGAGCGCTGGTGGCCTTGCTCGTCCGGCGGGAATATATACTAGATCGCACGCTGGTCGAGTCCAAAGTGCCCAAGCAGGCCAGGCAGGGTATACCGCATGACCGTGTCGTGATGGGGAGCGGCTCCATCGTTTGGTTGGATGCTGGCCAAGACGTCCTGTTGGCAGTGCTGGGGCTGGCCGGGATCGTCGGGAAATCCGGTTACGCGGACGATGAGGTCCGACAACGATTCAAAAGCCATGCCACAGTGCGGCCACGAAAAAGGCAGCTCGGGATGGTGGGCGAAAGGAGGTGGTGGTGCCGCAAGGGCCAGGTGAGCGGCCTCCCTCTGGCGCTTGGGGGAAGGGGCGGGCATCAGGGTCGAGGGCCTCGCCGCCCCTCTTGGCAGGCCGGCTCGCCGGGGTGCTAGGCGTGTCCATGTCGTTCGTCCTCTCGAGGTTGTCGGAAAATGGGTAGGATGTGACCAGCAATCGCCATTAGTATCCTAGTTGCGCGCGGAGGGGCTCGATGGCGCAGTCGGCTGGCCCGCAAGGTTGACGAACGGGGCCTCCAAAGTATGGCGGAGTTTGTGTGGCGGGGTCGGTTGGTCGGTCGGAGACAGTGTCTCCAGGTGGTTGATTTTCGCGCCTTGAATTCTGGGGTCCCGCTCGCTGGTCAGCTCCTGGCACGCGCGGGTGGGGAGACAAACAGGCAGGGAGCCGCGGGGCGTCAATTGTACCCTTGATGTTGCCCGTCTCGAGGCTATGACGCAAAAGGCTCGAGCGGCCGAGGGCGGGCAGGTGCTAGCAGCAGCTCGCGACGCGATGGCGGGGTTGATAATGGGGAAGCAGAGGGCGGGAGAAGAGAGCTCACGCGCACGGTAGGCGAGGGAGACCAACGACAGGGAAGTAATACGACGGGCGTGCGCGCCGAGCAGTGTTCGTTGCTTTTCTGGTGAATTTGCGGGCGCGAAGGGAGCGAGGGCCAGGAAGAGAGATGGGGATTTGCGCTGCTGGCGCTACCGACGGCAAGGCGGATCGGGCCTGAGAAGGAGTGAGTTGGCGGAAACGACAGCGTGGCTTGGGAATTCTTCCTGCAGCAGGCAACCACATCCTGGCACCCCGCATCCGCCGCACACCCCGCGCCGGCCCTGCAATGCCCCGCACCTGCAATATGATGCGGCCGCCGCACCAACGGCACTCCCAGCTCCCCTAGATTTGCCTAAAATTAGATGTTCGTTGCATGAGGTTGAGCTTTCCAGTTCGACTGTGGTCCAAGTCGGACTCACCTCCCTATTGGTCGGTCGGCACGGCCGCCAAATGCGAGAGTCCGTCCATTGCATGAAATTTGTGGGACTCTCAATGACTGTGGCGCTGAACGATTGGCCGGAACTGGTGGATCTCATTCCTGTATACTCTTAGCCGTCCATTTCTCGCACGTCACACTATCTCGAAACTTCCTTCCCTAGACACATAACCAGGACCTCGCTCCCCCTTCTATCCTCATCGACATGGCCTACACTCGAGCCCAAACAGCGGCTCAAAGGGCGCTCCCATCACCAGCATCAAATTATCAAGGTACTTATTCTTCGCGCGCCAAAGGACATCTCCCGCTGACGCTTGCAGGAAATCGACCTCAGGGCATCCGGCCGCGCAAAGGCAGTTCGCGAAAGCACGCAACCAGGCGCGCCGAACGCAATCACGTACGTCCAACTACACCTAGCGAGACACCGGCCCCACAAGTATGCCCTCTATCCTTCGTATTATATGGTTCACAAGCTAAGTTGGGTCACGGGATCCTTAGGAACAACCAGCGCCTGTCCAGAGCCGAGGTCGCAAGCGCAAGCACTCAGTCGAACACGCACTGGAGGCAGACCCAGACCCAGACCCGAAGCGACAACGGACATCCCCTCCAGGCCTTACTGAAAACTCATTTGGCGAGCCAGCGATTGGCAGCGGCGCTCACAAACACATTGACCCGGTTGCATTCTGGGTGAAGGAAGGGCGCTGGCCAGAGGAGCAAGACTGGCCGGAGGAGACCTCAACGACAGATTTCACCATGGACCCTCGTCTCCTTGCGCGGAAGAAATCCTCGTCCAATCTGTCCCGGAAGCGATCGAACTCTGCTACATCCACGACGCCCAGCGACCAAAAGCCGAGGGAGGAGAAAAGTGCTCCATACCGAGACCAGCGTTATGAGACTCTGCTGGAGGTGAAAGGCAGCTACATGGCCAAAGCTCCGTTGGGCTTAGCCAGCGCCAGTCAGGCTCTTTGTCGGTCTCTTCTGGAGAAAACGCCGCCAGTTCCCTGCGGTACACTGTTTGGTGACGATGTCTTTGAAACGACATGCCAGAAGATACACAACAAAAATGAGGCACGAGTTATTCAAGACATCAGTCGGCTTATTGTTCCTTCCGCTGAAAGTCTGGCGACATTCGGTGCGGAACACCTTGACATCCTGATAGAGAGCGTCAACGAAGGGTGGAATAACTCGATCCCTCTCACCAGCACCCGTCCACAGCCTGACTACTCCGTTGGGTTCAAACGAGACGCATTCACCGAGGACCAGCTCGCCAAGCTATCGCCATTTATTGGCGACTTCATTACCGGGGACCAGTCCTTCTTCATGGCCACGTACTACATGTACTTCCCGTTCCTGACCTGCGAGGTGAAATGTGGCGCCGCGGCGCTCGACATCGCGGACCGGCAGAACGCCCACAGCATGACCCTTGCGGTACGGGGCATCGTCGAGCTCTTCCGTGCTGTCGAGCGCCAGGATGAAGTCAACCGGAAGATCCTCGCCTTCTCCGTCTCGCATGACCACACCTCGGTCCGGATCTACGGCCACTACCCGGTGATAGCCGAGAAAGACATCAAGTACTACCGCCATCCCATCCACAAATTCGACTTCACCGCGCTTGACGGAAAGGACAAATGGACGGCATATCGATTCACGAAGAACGTGTACGACACATGGATGCCCAAGCATTTCGAGAACATCTGCTCTGCCATCAATCAGCTTCCGTTGGGATTTGAACTTTGATGTCCCACCACTTTCCGAGGCGACGGGGCTTTCCCAGGATTTGGGCAACTTGATGCAGTCAGATGCCAGCTGCGCATCTGTGCCTGACGAGCGGGGCAGCCAGTCGAGCAATGCCGAGCAGCAAGCCGTCACTCCAGGTACCCCATTCAGTGAGCCGAAGAGGAGGAAAGGATAAGGCCCGGAAGGGCCGTGAGGTTGGTGGGTGGGTAGTAGAGGATTCAATTGACCGTCATCTTGATCGTGCTCACAACACGGAAAACCGTACTGGCAGTGCCATCCTCGTTGTTGCTGTGACGACCCCGGGTGAGCCAGCCTCGCGCGCTGAGTTGCTGACTTCACCGAGAGGGAGTGGTGTTCGCGGCGAGCTTGTCAGAGAGACCGCTTGGCACTTGATTCTTCCTAACCCACAACGGTACAGAGGGTTAGGGCCACGTGGGTGCGGAAGGCGTGGATTTCGGCGGAGTGGCCACGCGACCGGCTACCCATGGCCCGCTGGTGCGGGGATGGGTTTGGCGGGCGCATGACAGCAAAGTGGGGCCCCGGAACACGGGCGAAAGTGGGGAGCAGGGAGCTCGCAATGGCGCTACTCCGTACATGCTCTCTCACAAGGTTAACGTTGGTCGCTCTCGGCGGTAGTTTGGGTGCGGATTCGACGGGCAGAGCAGGAGGCAGTGCTTGCGATGCCGCGGGAGGGACCGAGGAGAGGGCAGCGGGTGATCCGACATGGTCTTCTAATCCTAATTCTACGCACTAAGGCCCGTGGGTGGAGCGAGTAGCCAAGGAGCAAGCATGCCTTTTCCATCCCACTCCGCGTGGGCCCAACGCGGCGCGCCCCGTCCCGCACCATGCAAGGATTTTCCAAGCCCAGTTGTGGCTATGAACGTAAACCATGAAGTCTGAGGGAGTGGGTTTAGGAGTTCAAACTTAACAATCAAGCGGTGGATTTCGAGAGGAACTCATCCCTATTTATGTTGCACTAGCCAGCATACCGCATGTGCCATGGAAGTGAGGCTCAACTTGAGGGCGACCCGGTCTCTGTCTGCGTTCACGCACTTTACCTTGGCCAACTCATCCCAGCCGTGCCCATCCTATCAAAAAGCCTCCAAAGGCAAATGGTGGAACTTGAACATCCCATCGGCTCATGCACCCTGCTCAACCGAAACACCAGTCACAATCCTGGACAAGTGAGGTAATCCTGCACTGCCTCCCGACATGCCTTTTCAGGACGTATGGATGCATGCGAGCTGATATTGACCTCTCAAACTGCATGTCAGCCGCGCGGTACCGGCACTGCAAGTTGCGATTCAAGGTTTGGCCCATGGGCTCAGGCTCAAAGAGGTGCAGCGGTAGGCCCCATCCTCCGCGGTCTTCTGCCGGTTCGGACCAGCTGTCATCAGGTCCGCCTCTCCAGGGACGCACCGCGGGACTAACCGGTTGGGGTCCCGGTCTTGGCGCCAACGACCGGGGCGTTTGGCAGCCTTCGCTGCTCATCAAGATCAGGATCGCCAACGACAACACTTGACGAGAACCCGAAACCCTGGCGCTTCCCGCTGCTAAAAAAGAGCAACTCGTCGCCATGGAGGCCCTAAGGCAGACCTGTTTACCGAACTGGTCGTCTTATTGGCTAGGACATGGCGCTCAACCGTCCCCAAGCTGCCTCTCAAACCTCCTCGGCTCAAACTTCGGATTCTTTAACCACCAAACGCATGCTCATTGCTGAAGAACATCTAAAAGTGCTAATTTGAGATGCTAACCACCGGTATCTAGCCTCACGCACAGGTGTGCCAACCTCCTAGAGCTACCCTGGGCTTTTCAGCCACGAGCTGAATGTTAGTTACACAGTGCGACCAAAAACGTGAAGGAGCCGTGGAGTGCCAACCCATGTTCATTTCTGTGTCTTATCTGTGCCGCAGGTAGGGCATGGATTCCCTTTTACGTTGCCTGTGTCCAAGCATGTTTCGCATTCATACATCTTGGCGTGTTGCCTGGTGAAATATTGGCAGTGAACCGGACCTGATCGTACTTTGCGTCCAAGCTATAGAGCAAGAGTTGTCGATGTTGGGGTCGTCAGGTTAATGCCTAAACCCTGGGCGCAAAAAAGAGGTATTTATGCTGACTCCTGTCACGTTTGCCCCTCCAAACTCACAAGCCAATGAAAACACTCGTTTTGGCTGCCAGCGTTAATTGGCTGTTCGGATCAACATACTGCCGAAATGGGGGCTTCTACGGAGTACAAACCCCGCTTTAATCTTCGTGAAAGCTGCCACTTGAGGTTGGCAAACACCGAAGATGGATGGCCTCTTCGAGTGGAGGCACTGCACTTGCTCTGCTATCTTTCCAACAGTCGACGCGTTGGGCGGCCATATAGAGGAGCATAACGTCAGTATTCCACTTTGTAAACTGCAGGGCTAATATCGTTCAGGTATGGGAAGTTGAGCTGAAGAAATTGGAGACCAACATATTGTCGAACCACTGCGAGGGGAATGAAGCAATAGATTCAGCACCAAATATCACCACCAGGATGGAACTCAAACCGTTGTTCAGGTGTTCTTGATGTTGTTGATTGGGGGGAAAAAACTGTCCTCCTGGCTATGACACGCAGATCAAAGTGAGGGGTAGATATGCACCAACTCAGCAGTGGCTTTATGCACCCTGCGGTTCGACACATATCCGCTGCGCTCGCAAAATGCAGAACCCACTCCGTAGTGAATCCCAGAGATCTTCAGGACGACGACGAAGGTCCAGATACAGGCAGGAGTACTAAAGGGCGTCATTGTCCTTACGAGGGATGCGGACGAACTGAACCCTTTGCGAAGCGCAAGGAACTTCGCATACACTACCGACAGCGTATGTTTTCCCCTGTTCCTACGTCTCAAACTAAATTTTAACGCAGCGCCTGTAGATGTCGAATGCAAAGAAGTGTGCCTGTGCTGTGGCCACCGTTTCAACGTGGCGAGCGCATTCTTGAGACATACGCCAAAGAGTTCAGAAATGGATGACATGATGGCTACCTTTATGGGACGCAGACGTGATATGGTGATAGAGCGTATCGACGAGGAGCTATTTCTTGCAGAAAACAAGAAGAGGAGACGGGAGACGGCAGGCGAAGAGGCAGTGATGTCGAAAAGAGCGAGAACGACCGAAATCGATTTAGCGCCCACCGGGTTACAAAGAGTGACGGGTATGAACTCTTTCCATATACATCAGCTCTAACTGACATACTAGATGCTTCTGTCATTCCCCCCCGACACGCGGTTAATGCCACCCCAAGGCGTTGCCGAGCCACCGACCGCTAGCGCGTTTACAGACGTGTCAGTAGAAGGACCAATTCATCACCGGTCTACAGTAAAGACGGCTCTCGACGAGCTGGGCTACAATGCCCCAGTCAATATGGTTATCAACTTTGCTCCGACAATGCCAGGATGGTCTGGGTGGATGTCGTCACCAGACGAGATTGGGATAAATGGAGTGGCTGGCTACCATGAGCCGAGATAGCTATGTATTTGGTGCTTCGAGGGCAACTTCATAGTTCAATCTAATTCCATCACTCTGCATGCTAGCAACCTTCTGTTCCAACAGGGCTGGAACCATCATCTTGGGCCAGTTCTCAATGATGTCGTCCGTCGCGAACTCGAACTTGATCACATATCCTTCTTTGATTTCATAGTGAACTCGGGCATCAAGAATGACTCTGCGACGCTGTCAGAACATGTCATTCACTATGAAGTGAAGAACTTACGCGCCACCATCTCGGAAACTCTTCGGCATGGCCACACAGCCCACTTCACCGAGGGCAGATGGCTGAGTTTCCCATAACAACCTGGCTCCTTTCTGCTTTGGCAGGTCATGTAGGTGCGAACCGCTATAGTATTCCACGCGGGATCCTTTGGCCCATAGATGAACCAGCAGAGCGCGCCTACCAGCCTTTGGGCCACCTGATCTGAAGCAGACGACGTGGCCCGGGTATGCTTTGTACCTCAGCCAGTGCGCAAGTGTGCACTGTCCAAGGATTGCTTCGACCGTGGTCCTGACACGCTTGCAAGTGTTAGACACTAATGTTTGCATAGCCTCATCCTACTCACCATATCGTCGAGAACACGTTTCCGACAAAAGTCCAGTCCATACTCCGAGACATAGGGAAAGCGGAAAGCGTCTTCGTTCCATCTCCCACACGTCGTCTCCCGTTGTCGAGTCTTCGAGGTCAAAGAAGCCATCTTTGTCGAGACCTTCCTTTGCGGCCTCCAACGAGAACGCCATGGACGCCATAGACGCCATGAACAATTTCCAGAATTGCTGTTCGGACTGCCTGATGCCTCACGAGTTAGCTGGTGGCCCAACCCCTCATGGTGTTGCGGGGCCAGGTTAGCGGAGAAAGAATCTTCCGATCCGCCTCTCCGAGGTTTACCCACAAAGTCTTCTCCGTTTGCAGCACCTTCCGTTTGCGTTCGAGTTATATTTTTATGGAAGCCAATACGTGCAAGGGATCACACTCACTCTGTCCTCCCGTCTGCTGTGATCCCCTCTGTCTTGTGTCATATCTTGCTGATGCGTTGTTGCAGGGGTCGAAATCATTGCCAGGGTAACATCGCTCATCCTTTGCCCCCAAGGGATGAGCAGAGCAGGGGTCACACTTTGTGATCCCTCCACATCTTATCCAGGGGTCACACTTTGTGATCTCTCCACATCTTATCCAAGGGTCACACTTTGTGATCCTACATTTTCTCTCGGGGATCACACTTTGTGATCCCTTCGGCAGGTTCGTTGGCTGATTGGCCAAAATAGCACCCATCTCCACCCATTCCCACAGAGCTATGCCAGTATTTACCCAGAATGTATTGCACCACGCTCAGACAGCCTCGGGAGCAGTCTGGGCAACACCATATCCGCCATATTTACGAGTCGATCAGGGCGCTACAGAAGAACAGGAATACAGTCACAGTCCGATGGCTCCCTGCGGGCGAGCAAAGCAACCTCTGGGAAATCGCCAAGGAGAACGCCAAACATGCCACTCGAGACGGCGCCGTCCAGGAGGTACATAATACGCCCAGGATGCGGTCGACAATCCTCAACCTGGCGCAGTCCAACAGAGGCACCAGAAATCGTCTGCCAGACAAAGTTGGAGCTCATTCCAAGAGAGTCGATGCAGCACTACCAGGCAAACATACCCAACTGCTTTACGAGCACCTATCACGACAGGAGGCTGGCATACTTGCTCAGCTGAGAACAGGCATGGCAAGACTCAACGGCTACCTCCACCGCATTGGAGCATCATCGTCAGATCAGTGCGACTGCGGACAAGCAAAAGAAACAGTGGACCACTTCCTTTTCCGATGCAAAAAATGGACGGCATACCGAACAGAGATGCTCGAATGCACAGATACCCACAGGAGCAATATCTCCTTCTACCTAGGAGGGAAGTCGACATCGGACAATAAAGACTGGACTCCCAATATGGTGGCCGTTCGGGCAACCATACGATTTGCGATGGCCACGGGTCGGCTTGACACCCATCGACTGCAGGCCGACTAAGACACCTAACCACCACACCCAACCGAACTCATAACCCTCACCTCGTGCCTGGGATAGCAGGCACCGCTTCAGCCGCCGAAGATAGGACGTTGAACACTTGGAGAATCGCCTTCAAGCCAGCCTACCAACAATCCCACTAACCCACGGGAATCCGAAGAGAAATGGAACAAGGGACTGCATGTACTAGAATGGGCTTAGCCGCCGGGCGTTAATAAATTGTATTGTATTGTATTGTATATGCAGGACGTGGCAGCACAACTGGCAAGCAAAACACCAACCCGAACGAAGGGGTTCATGTACGTCTACGATCTACCTGCGCTAGCCGAGGAGGTCCACCGAATTGTGGCAAGTAAAACTGCCGACTCATTTACGGACGTCGCTGACAGAATCGCAAGGCCGACGATCTTAAAGATTGCGTGGAGGCAGAAGGCAATGTTATCAAGGATGCCGCAACTCCAGTATTCTTTCAGCTGAAGGCGAACGCAAACCACGTGTGGGCGAGCAAAGGCTACACTGGTCTTCTGGTACCGTTTTTTCACGGCACCATACAGATTTTAGTTCGTGTTTTGGACGGCGACGGGGAGGATCAGATTGATTGGGAATGCGGCTCCATTCTTCACCTTGGCGAAGGAACAGGGATTCGGCCATTGACGGGGGACATTGTTTTCCTCTGCAACCTCTTTCGGCTTGCAGCAAGGCAGGAGGCAACGGCAGAGGAGTAGTTCATTTGTGTGCGAACGAAATTCAGTAAGCTACAGAAAGGCTGTTTGTGCTATTCTGCTGGGAATTCCACCATCTGCTCGAAAAAGAGATCCAATGCTGATTCATCCTGTCCCTCATCCTGTCTTGCAGCGTGCTCAGCTGCCCAAATCCTGCCTGAGTTGCCGTGACAAAGCTCATCCGCCTCTCGATCCGCCCTTTGTCGCTTAGCTGGACGGTCTGATATTATCGGCCCGTCGTGGCCTTGTGGGGTTTTGAGACCGGTACCGTCAGGCCCTCTCAGGCCGTCTGTGTCGATCCCGTTTCCCTCTGTCTCGGACGCGTGGTCTGAGTTGTTTATCGGTGCTGGGCCTTCGAGATATCCTATCGGCAAACACGATCCATCCGAGAGAGTGACAAGGCTGGAGGCATTGGAGTAGCCGCTTGCCGAGGGCTGCTCCGTGGATCCAACTCCCCCGCCGACTAACAGATCGCGCTGAGACGATGATGGCAAAAACCCAGGGGGCCTGCCTAGGCTGCCTGAGATCGGTTCCGTACGTCCAAAGATTGGGACAGGCTCTGCAAAGCGCCGCTCCGCATACGCCAGCCCGGCCACATCAGCCAGCAAGTGAAGGGAAAACGTCTCTTGTGCTGCCCGAACCCTGCCCGCGTGGCTGTGACAAAATTCGGTCTGCTCCTGGCTGCGTGTGGAGGCAGATTCGGTCGTAGGAGGCGAGTTTGCCCCGTTGTTGGAAATGGCGGTAGGCCTCACACAGGACTCCAGAGCAGAAGCCTCTGTTTCCCGCAGTATCCGAGTTCTCTCGTCGTATTTCTCCTGTGTGAGGTTTGTTCCAAGGGCCGCATTCACCTGGTCGAGACTAATTTGAGTTAGCATTTTGTAGGTTAATATCAAGCGGTTGACTCACTTCCATGGACCGACGTATGCGATTTAAAATGCTGGAGCAAAGGAAACGCGGGCCTCGTCAGGCGGCTTCAATTGAAGAGGCTTCGTCTTCGTTTTGATCTGACCAGCGAGGCGCTCCGCCGTCTCAGCCCATGTCGTATACTCGCGATATGTTTCCATCGCGGGACCACCTGCTATAGTTAGTTGTAAGCTCGTGTGGTTGGCCCGACAAGCTTACAGAGCAGAAAGAGCGAAGGCGCCAAGTGTCCCAGTGTGTCTTCCAACTTGTCAATCAACTGGGCTGTCCACTGGGCAGCTCTTCGAAGTCTTGACATGTATTTCGAGCTCGCCTCACGTTCTGGCAGTTGCTCCTTGACAATGTTGTCCACCTCCTCGACGGTCAGTCCATTTTGTCGGGCGACACAGCAGACACAAAAAAGCAACAACTGGCTGTAGTTGTATAGTTGTGATGAACACTTGCTGACCCTTCGGGAGGAAGCTAAGAAGGCTTCCGTATGCACCAACAGCCTCGAGAGGACCGGCTGCCACTTTACCAGCGGGGTAAGAGGAATGTATGTGATGCTGGCGAAACGTGAGGAAATGGAAGGCGTTGATGATTTGTTCCGGCGTGGAAAGCTGGACCTCCATCCTCCTTTGGAACCAACCTGCTTCTGTGGTTGGTACTCGAGCCAGGAAATCGGATGTTGCAGCTTCGCATTTGGGTCGCCCGGTTGACGTCCTGTTGTCGTAATGGAAGGTCTCTGGGGTTTCGATGTTGAACGCGAGGTCCAGGCTCCCGTTAAACACCGGTAGAATGGTCTGCGAATGTTGTGTTGCTGCTTGCGATTGAAGGATGGCCAATTGTTTCTCTGCCTCTGTCGCACGACGTTGCCACGAACAGAGCTCCTTCTCCAAGTACTCAAGGTACTGTTTTTGCGTGCCCTGGAATGTGAATCGACGTCCGCGGGTCGCTGAAGCCATGTTTGCTGCTCATTCAGAGAAGAATAGCGTGGGATCAAGACTCCGCAGATCTTGGACTAAGGCGAGAGAAGACACTGCAGCTGGGGCACTATACCAAATCAGGGGGTCAGTTGAACTGACCCCCTGATTTGGTATAGTGTTTGCGTTGTGATCCTGGTGCTGGGCCGCGCTCCGCCGCTCCTGCTGGGATAGCGGTCCTGCTCGACTATGGTGGTGTGGTATGCTTCTCCTACCCAACGCCCACCCCCTTGCAATGCCATTCCCTGCCGCATCATTGGGATGGCACCGTCTGACACACCACCATATGAAATATTGCTTTTTGCGAGACTAGTGATCTAAGGGATTCCGCGCTGCTTGGGAGCACCAACAATGCTCCCAAAACAAATGTAGCGCACTGCGCGGCCCATTCTGTATGGAACCATGACGGCTCATGATCAATTCAAGTTCGTGTATATATGTCTCGTGCGCCAGCCTCAAACTGCACTTTCATCTGTGCATATTCCCCTGACGGAAACTGCACCTCCTCTCACCCGCATCAGTTGCCTCGTTTGCCCCCTTCTCTTTCCCATGCAGAAATTATCCCGAGCTTTCCTGGTGCCTGCGGGTAGCCGCCTGTGCCACTACCGAGGTTCTAGGTCCCATTTACATTACGGGCATTGGTATAACCTTGTCACGACGACTTCGAACCCAACCGATTGGTCCCGCTGTCTATCACAATTTTGCCATCATCTTTGACATCATTCGGCTCGTTCATGTCTTGCTTGTCGTCATCGCCATCATCATCTTGTTTGTGGTTGCCTGGTTCACGGCGTGGGATCTAGGCAATTTAACGTCCGCTGTTAACGTTTACAGCACTCTGCTTTGGGTGAGTCAGGAAGCTTACGGTGTCTTTTTGATCTAACTGTTTCAGCAACTGCACTGCATCTGCCTCAGGCCACACATGCGAAAGCGCTGGGCGGCTCTGTACTTGTTCATTTTCGGCGCCATCCTATATGCTCTTCTGGCCCCCTTCCAATTCAACATTGAGGATACTGCCGGCAAGCGTGTGGTATGTGTGGTGGTCACTGTTCTTTGCGCATGGTCTATTGGAGTATGCATGTCTCTTTGGAAACCATCCATACCCCGTTTGCGGCCGTTGCTTTATTTCAGTTCAATGTCTACTGTCTCGATGGTGGGTTGCTGGGGAGCGACGGTGCTGTCGTCTCCTTTTGAGGTGTACCTTTCTGTGAGTAACCCCTTAATGCGCTGCCGGATCAAAGCTGACTTGAGAGATTGTTTTTTCCTCAATCTCAGGGGAGGGTTGCTTTGGTACAGTTACCTCCTATGGCCAAAATCGGGGCAGGACGTGTATTCTAGAGGCAACGACTCGTCGGATTCCAGCGGGAGTGCTTTGGAACTGGTACAGCCCACGAGGGTTCCCACCAGGAGTTTGGCGGACAGCACACGAAGGTGGCGGCTACAGGTTTAAGTGGAGAGAAAAGGCTGTATTTAGGGGGGTCTAGCCACCGCCGCGAGCGCATTTGTAGGAGCAGATCAAAAAAAGACAACCGTGGTTCCTGGCCGCGAGCTCGCCGGTCGACAGCTTGCTACCGTAGAAATGTGACGTCGGGCCAGAACTGGTGCGGTTGCCGAGTGGGGATTGCCCGGACCGGGCCGGGCCGGCCCTTGCCGCGAGGCCCCACAGGCGGGCTGGGGGCTCGACGCCGGTACGGCGCGCGAAGAAAATTCACGAGCCATGGTCTCTTAACGACCGAATCTCACAAAGAGCGGCGTGCCCTGGCAGGGGGATTATTGTTGAGCTTCCTTTCGGTGGAACTGTACAGTAGATAGCCTAATACATGTTGCTCCTGACCCGTTAGATGCAATCGCACCACCCGCCTGCTCTCATGCTCTCGGGCCGGCTAGTTGAACCGCGGGCGTCTTGATCTCTCCATGATGCGACTTCTTAAAATTCCTGACCTGCTCTGCTCTGGATCGTGGTCACTTTCTTCTTTTCTTCACGATTTGTTCCATTCCGATGCCCGCTCCTTCACCTCCAGACGCGGCATCCCCGGCACATCGATCAGTTTT